>CM061921.1:205886701-206062854 GCA_031002005.1 Vandiemenella viatica | reverse complement strand
TGCCACATCTGTGAGAAAGACATTGAACCTGGGACTGTTAAAGTCCGCGACCATTGTCATATCACAGGTAAATTTAGGGGGGCTGCACACAATGACTGCAATTTGCAGTTTAAGACTAAAAAGTTCATACCCATTTTCTTTCATAATTTGTCTGGGTATGACGCACATTTTATAGTTATGGCATTATCCGACCTCGACGGCGATGGGATGGATGTACTTCCCATAAACACTGAACGCTACATTTCTTTTTCAAAAAAGGTTGAACGTACTTCAATTACGTTAAGGTTTCTGGACTCTTACCGATTTATGCAGGCCCCATTAGACAAACTGGTTGATACCCTTGAGGACGGCGACATGGGCATTACTAGTGCTCATTTTGCCGACCCCGAGAAGTTTCAATTAGTTAAGCGGAAAGGAGTCTTCCCTTACGAATATATGGATTCGTGGGAGAAGCTCGACGAGGCCACGCTTCCTCCAAAATCAAAATTTTATAGTTCGCTGTCGGAGTCTGAAATTTCAGATGCCGATTACGAGCACGCGACACAAGTGTGGCAGACTTTCCAGATCAATACTTTACGTGAATATGCAAGTCTGTACATGGAAACAGATGTGCGGTTACTTGCAGATCTGTTTGAGAAATTTAGGAGTGTATGTTTGAGGAAATACACCCTGGACCCTGCACACTACTTTACATCCCCAGGCCTTTCGTGGCAGGCCATGTTAAAGAGCACACGTGTTGAATTGGACCTTCTGACCGATATCGACATGCTGCTCCTTTTCGAACGTGGAATACGCGGTGGTATTTGTCAATGCGTCCATAGGTACGCCAAGGCAAATAACAAGTACATGTCGGAGTACAACCGCGAGGCGCCAGACAATTTTATCATGTACTTCGATGTTAACAATTTGTACGGCTGGGCCATGTCCGAGTATCTACCCTCTGGTGGGTTTCAGTGGTTGTCGGCCGAGCAGATTGCGAGCATAGATTTTATGAGCGTTGCGTCTGATTCACCCAGGGGATTCGTGTTGGAGGTAGACCTTACGATTCCTCAGGACAAACACAACGTTCTAGCAGACCTACCGCCATGTCCAGAGCACAAAGCCCCAGTTTGGTTCCACGCTCCCCAAGTTGATGACCACACTGGAGAACAAGGTACGGTACGTCCTCCATTACCGAGTCCTCCAGCAATGTGTAGATTTGGGGTTGCAAGTGAGTAAAATACATCGCGCGATTTCTTTCAATCAGTCACCGTGGTTGAAAGACTACATCTCTCTCAACACGGATGCTCGTCGACAAGCTAACACAGATTTCGAGAGAGATTTCTATAAACTGATGAACAATTCAATTTTCGGCAAAACAATGGAGGATATTCGTAGACACCGCGACGTGAAATTGTGTACAGGATGGCCGGGTCGCCGCGGTGCCCGCAAATACGTAGTGAGGATGTATCGATTTCATTATGAATTCGCTATTCCTCGCTTTGGAAGCCCCAAGCTGCTTTATATGGACACGGACAGCTTCATTTATATGATGAACAGTGATCCATATGAAGTAATGCTCCACAACAAGGATGAGTTTGACACGTCTGGGTATAGCACCGACAATCCTTTCGGGATAGAGTCCCATAACGAAAAAGTGGTCGGTGTTATGAAGGACGAGGCGAACGGCATCCCTATTGTGGAGTTTGCTGGGTTACGATCGAAGATGTACTCATTCCGGCTAGAGTCGGGCCAAACCTCTAGACGGGCTAAGGGTTTGGCTCGCTCCGTCACACGCAAGCTGCAGATGGAAGACTATGTAAATTGCCTTCATGGAGCAACGCCAAAATTCCATCTGCAGCGAAGAATAGGCTCCTCCCTCCATATTGTGAATACACAACAAATATCCAAACTGGGTCTGTCTAGGACGGATAATAAGCGGTATATTTTCCCCGACGGCATAGAGACCCTACGTGGGGGCACAAGTGTGTTCCTGATTCTGTAAATAGTGAGTGAATGTTTGTAAATAGTGTGTGAGTGAGATAAAATATACCGTTTATCCGTGTATATACATAGTGCACTGCATAGACTGCTGCAAAAATTGTAAATAGATATATATATAAATGCGGTACACTATTGTTTTGTGCTTAGACCGCTGGTGTAAATAATTTAAAAAAAAAACTTTTATGTGTTGTATAGAGAGAGAAACTTAAATGCAGTGCACTATTGGTTTATATCGAGTCATTTGTATATGTGTACAGAAAATCAATAATCTGTGCATAGCCCGAAAACACTGTTAAACTATAAGTTTGTTGAGCGAAATGCTCTGTAAATATTGTGAAAAATCCGTATATTGCAGATATGATCTGTAAAAAAATCATAAAGTTTGCTAAATAAATTGGCTGCTGCTGTGTTTTAGGAGTATCATTACGATTTAATATGCCGTTTATCCATGTATATATATAGTGCACTGCATAGACTGCTGCAACAATTGTAAATAGATGTGTTGTACATATATATATAAATGCGGTACACTATTGTTTTTGTGCTTAGACCGCTGGTGTAAATAATTTTTTTTAAAAAAAAAACTTTTATGTGTTGTACAGAGAGAGAAACTTAAATGCAGTGCACTATTGGTTTATATCGAGTCATTAGTATATGTGTACAGAAAATCAATAAGCTGTGCATAGTCCCGAAAAACACTGTTAAACTATAAGTTTGTTGAGCGAAATGCTCTCTAAATATTGTGAAAAATCCATATATTGCAGATATGATCTGTAAAAAATTATAAAGTTTGCTAAATAAATTGGTTGCTGCTGTGTGGTCTTGAGAGGCACTGCCCATGCAAACTTTGAATATGTATTGATCACCATCAGTATATACTTGAAACCCCCATTTTTACGGGAGTAAGGGATCATTTCTACAATATCAGCTTGCCACAGATCGTCAAGTCCTTTGATGATTACACGTCGTCTTGGAAAATTCTTTCTTGCGGGTCTATGGAGTTCTGCTGCAACTTGATCCATGTTACAATATGATGTCTCTCTCACGAAGTTCTTTAATCACTGACAATATTTCATTGTGTGTGCTGTATGTCCTGCCGATGTGGATGATGTAAGTAGCTTCAGTCGTTCAACGAGCTCATTTGGGTCGTCCCAGTACACATATTCCTTCATGGGGAGAAGGCCGGAACCAGACTGACTAACAAGTTTAGAGATTATGTTTTTATACTTGTTATTGTTTGCGAGGTTCCGAACTTTACCAGATGGATTAAATTTTACTCTGTGGGCACTTGTGGTGTTTAATATTTCTGAATAGCTTTTCAAGTCCTTGTTGGTATATATTTTAGGGTTTTTTAAAAACAACAGTTCCATTAACCCCTGTGTCCTCTCATATTCAGTGCCATCTATTATAATAACATCTTCTCCAATAGACATGGGTGAATTTCCAATCAATAGAGAATCATTCTTCTTTCGAACACCATACACTGAATCATAATCTCGTTGACTTCGCTTTAGAGAACTCAAGAACTCTTTGATCGATTCAGAAGACTGTTGCTGCTGCTGCTGAAGTCGCTGAGGTAAGAAAACTTTTTCTATAGTATCCGTCACAGGTCTTAACGAATCCACGAAAAATTTTTCAGTGTCGATCTGACCAGTCCTCAGTTCGAGTAACTTGCGTCGAATAGCATTCCTGGCTTTTATAATGCCACGTTTAGTTGTTGTCGTATCCATGCTTATACACAGAATGAAGCTTATTACAGGTTACTGTATTATTTTATATGTTAAAGTCACATGTGCTGTAAACGGCTCGTGGGGCTCATATGCGGGGAAAAAACTAAGTTTATCGCCTCGATTCACATGGAGTACTCCTCCTTGATAGTTAACGTATACCCAATTCAATTTTACGTCAACCCTTTTTGGTTTGTCTACTGAGAGGATCATACCATTGACTTGGATTTCACGATAATTTCGACCCGTATCTAGTATGTATGCATTATCTTGAAAGTCACCTGTTGCAATTATAGTTTCAACCATAGTCATTTCCATCGATTTTAAAAACATTAAACCATCATTAATAGCTTTGTTAGCATATCGTTTTGTTACCACATCGTCATCATCGATGGGGTCAGCTACATGTTTTAATATTCGACCCTGACAATCCAAACTACCTTCTTTCGTAAGAAGTATATGTTGAGGTGGGTGCACCAATATCCTCTTGCCCTGTATCGATGATGTTCTACCAAACTTGTCCATGGCTGTAATGATGATAGTACCTAATGTGCTTGGCTATTTATTTAAAAATGAATCAAATCCGTTGCGGTACCGTCCTTGATACATATCACAGTCTTTGTCAATAACCACAAATCCATGTTTACTCGAATTCCAGCAGCATCCACATAAGTTTTTAAACTCGTTGAACGACATATCGGTATTAACGTGGTCATTATAAATGTGTTTGAGATTCATATCATCCTGTTTAAAGACTACAATCAAGTTGGCGTTGTCTCTAACCAACTGTTTCGGTATACGGCTGTATGTCTGACTCAAGTAGAAAGAATCTACTGACCTGTGCCTTCCCATACAAAAGTAATCTCGTATATTATTCTGTTTCTCGCACGAAACATCGTCAAACACAAACACTGAATTTGGTAGAGCTTCACTAGGGGGAGGCACACATTGATTATCGCTAAATGTCAAATACTGAATTTCTTTAATGGGCTTTAATATTTCACCCAGCAAGAGGTACTTTGGTTGGTACAAAGACTTTGAAAACACGTATACATTTTCAAATCTGAGACCATTGGGGTGTTCCAGCAGGGTGAGCACAAGATTAGTCTTCCCACAGTTTGACGGTCCGCAAACTATCGCCCTCACTGTCTCGGGGAACAGAGGTCCGTTCTTCTTCTTCTTCCGCTTGATGTCCGCAACATCTGCATTACCCACGGGTAATGTTGCTTGCTGTTTGACGAAGCGCATATTGACGGGGTTTTCAAGCTGCTCCGACTATATATAGGAGAGCTAAAATGTGAAAATAGTCAGTCGACAACAATGCCTCCTACGAGGAAGAAGAAGAAGAAGGGTCGCGGCTTCTTAAACAAGCTCATCGATAAAATGCCATTTGAGGCACACATACCTACATACCAGTTTTGCGGACCTGGGACAAAACTGGAAAAAACGGTTGAAACTTGGTCAGACGGGGATCAATCCACTAGATGCAGCATGCAGGGAGCATGACATTGCATATGCACAGGGTGCGGACAGACGTAATGCTGATCGTATTCTCGTGGAAAAGGCTTCAAACAGAATGAAGGCTAAAGACGCAAAGTTTGGTGAACGAGCTGCTGCTTTTCTAGTAAACAGAACCATGCGTGCTAAGATGAAGCTAGGGTGCAGGTATTAAAAAGAAAAAGAAGGAGAAGAAGGGTGGTATCCTTCCTTTAATACCTATTTTTGCAGGATTGTCGGCTGCTGGAGCTCTTGCAGGAGGAGTCTCGGGTATTGTCAGAGCTGTCAAAGCAGCTAAAGAAGCTAAAAAGCAGTTGGCTGAGGAGAAACGACACAATGAAACTATGGAAGCTATTGCGCTGAAAGGAAAAGGACTTTATTTGAAACCATACAGAAAAGACGGATCAGGATTGAAGAAAAAAAAAAATCTCTGTCCAGCCGCTGACGGACAGGGATATATATAGATATGTAAAGCGTCTGCGTATACCTCATTTTCGAGGTGTATTCATGCGTGATGAATTACCTGAAAAAATTCGTCATCATGAATGTGGAATAGTGAACTTGGACAGTGCTGAAAATGTCGGAACACATTGGGTTGCATATATAAAGTACAAAGAAGGTGTAGTTAAATATTTTGACAGTTTTGGTGACTTACCCCCACCATTGGAATTGCAGCGATACTTTGCGGGCAACAGAATACTGTACAACGTACAACGTCACCAGGAATACGGCACACACGTATGTGGCCACTTGTGTTTAAAGTTCTTGTATGAAAATATTTGACATCAGTCTTGCATGAACCTCCGTCAGAGTAACACATGTCTGTGACACTCTGCCTGTCTGGTAATAGCTCAGTCTTGAGTTGTGATTACTTTCCACCGATAGATTTGAGTCAAGACGAATATACAATCGGGCTAGTAGATTTTCAAACATACAACTCGATCCCGAACATTGACGAGTCAAATTGCAAATTTCATTACTTGAAGAAAAGGGTGATTGATATACCCACAGGATCATATGATATTGACGACTTGGCAAATTATTTAGTTAAACAGACAAATAACGAGAAATTGGTTATTAGAGCAAACAACAATTCGCTCAAGTGTGAGATACAAACGCCTGTGGAAATTGACTTCAGTAAACCAAACTCAATTGGATCATTGCTAGGTTTTTCGAAACGTGTATTAAAACCTGGATTTCATTCATCAGACTACACTGTACAGATATTTAAAGTTAACGCCATACGTATAGAGTGCAGTGTGTGTACAGGAAATTACGTCAACGATAAGTTGGGCCATACACTACATGAGTTTTTTCCAACAGTACCGCCAGGTTATAAGATTGTAGAAGTACCTGCTAATGTCATATATCTACCCATCACGGTGAAAACACTCAATAATATTCACATTAGAGTTGTCGACCAGGACGGAGAATTGGTTGATTTCAGAGGAGAAACCATTACTTTGAGACTACATATAAAGAATGGGCGCTCGTTATAACAAGAAGAGACAAACTCGTGCAGTTGTCAGTCGTGAACCGACAGTGAAACGGTTAACACCTGCTAACGTGCTCTTCCTACAGTCGTTAGGCTATACCGTAAAGAATGGATGAACTACTTGATATAACTTCTAGTGTGGAATTCGATGAATCAGTGACTCGTAAACAGTTCCTGACTCATCAACCGCATACTCCATCCACATTTAATAACAATGACGAGATTCGAATACCTATTCTGAACCAAGATACATATACGGTGCCGAGCGAAAGTTACCTGCATATTGAAGGCAGATTCGTCAAAGAAGATGGAACTGGAGCAACAAATTCACTTCTCACAACCAATGCTATTGCATTTCTGTTTGAAGAAATTCGTCTAGAACTTAATGGACACGAAATTGATCGAAATAGAAACGTCGGCATCACAAGCACAATAAAGACGCTAATTTCTGGCGATCCTCAACAAATTGGGGTGCTGAACAATGCAGGATGGAGTCCGCGCGATCTTGGGGATGGTCACTTTGATGTATGTATACCATTGAGTATGCTTTTAGGTTTTTGTGAAGACTATAAAAGGATACTTGCAAACGTAAAACAAGAACTAGTACTGATTCGTGCTAGGGATGACACAAATTCATACATACAAGCCAATGCAAATCCTCAAAACAGCAAATTCAGCCTTAGTAAAGTCGCGTGGGTGATGCCGCACGTGCAAGTAGGCGACAGAGAGAAACTAGCTTTGCTTAAGATTGTTGAAAATGGGAAACCACTACGTATTCATTTCAGAAGTTGGGACCTTCTTGAATATCCTGTACTTCCCGTAAGCAAGACACAAGTTTGGACTTTGAAGACAACAACCCAACTGGAGAAACCTAGGACAGTAGTTCTGTGTTTTCAAATAAATAGGAAACGTAACACAGAAAAAAGTGCAGCTGAGTTTGACCACTGCCACCTCCGTAATGCCAAAGTTTTCCTTAACGAGGTAGCGTTTCCTTACGAGAACATGAATTTAGACTTTAAGAAAAACAGAACAACTGTACTGTATGACAAGTATGCCAGATTCAAGCAGTCTTACTATGAACATGATCATCCCTCACCACTACTAAAACGTGAAGAATTTGATGCAACTGCACCTCTAGTTGTAATTGACTGTTTACAACAAAATGAAACGGTTAAGACAGGACCTGTAGATATACGTATGGAATTTGATAGCAGTGAAAATTTCCCTGCCTACACGTCTGCATACTGCTTGATCTTGCACGATCGTGTTGTAGAATACGTACCTCTAACTGGTGTGGTGCGGAAGCTGACATAAAATAGGATAGCACCCCGACGTTCCAGCTCATTACCATGCCGACCATCTTCCTGGATGCACAGGGCTTCAAGACGAAGGACGGTGTCTTCATTTTCAAGGAAGTTGCTGTGTGTGTAATACGATCTGACAATATCATCGCTACACATTGCATTTCTGTATCTTCACCATCACGTGGAGGTGATGAGCCAACAGTCAGATGGTTGACAAATAATTACCATGGAATACCTTGGAACACTGATGGTGTAACCTTTAGTAAACTATGTACTATTCTACATGCAATCACCAATGAAGATGACTCCATTATTTACGTTAAAGGACGAGAGAAGGCTCGATGGTTCCAGAAAATTATCCGCAAGAAAGTCTGCTACAACATAGAAGATTTAGGATGCCCGCCACTACAAGAACTCAAGAAAAATAATTTGATCAAACTTTGTAAAGCTCATTTATTTTGTAATGCTATGTGCGCAGCTGAAAATGTATTTTTAATTGCCCAATGGTGGGTGAAATAAAAGAAATAATATATGTTATTTTATTCAGACATTTCACATACATGTAGTTAATAAGGTCCACAAACATCATATCCAGGTTCATAATTCTTAATTACAATATTATTTACGTCATCAGATACTAACAAATTTTTATATGCAATGAGTTCAAGTCTTAATTGCGCATAATCCAATGATGAACTGGGTGTCACTTGAGCTACTCGAACATTATTAATGTGCATGTCAATCAGTTTTTGCACTGTAGCCATATTGAAGTCTCGTAGCACTTTATTAGCTAGAATGTCCACAAACTCAGTATAATATCGTGCCACCAAGTAGCCCCACTTCTGCTTGATGGTCAAGGCGTTGGTCACGGCTGGCTGCGCGTCGACGAAGTTCCTCCAAGTAGACTGGCCGAAGAAGACACCGCTGGCAGGATCGTCATTAAGGTGGAAACAAACAGTCTTCACCCCGGCAATCGTTCGGCAGGAGACGGTGTGCTCACCAAGTGAGATGCTGTCGGTGCCGGCGTTGAATAACTGGGACACTACGTCCAATTCCTGGATCAGGACGTTCCATTCGTAGTATGTTAAAACAATTTTATTGTGTCCCACTTTTTCCAGAACAACAACAGGTTCAAACTCGTGTTTGGACGATAACCCTATCGTCAAACGTTTCGAGTCACCAGCGTTGAGTTGGTACACAGAGGAGAACAACAACACTAGACGAGGCATAGCTGCAAACTGATGAGAAAGCGGTAGGCGGGTCGTTTTATAAAGCGGCCTGCACACCAACATAGTAACTGTGAGAGGCGCCAGCGTGGCTGCAGGGGCGGGGCGCGTGACCTACAAAGATAATGACGGCGAGAGCGGCGCCGGCGTGGCGCGTGACCTACAAAGAGCCAGGTAGATAATTATAGGCCAGAGGCGGCACAGTCGGCCAGGTGCCTAATTATAGGGGAAGCGGCCTGCACACCTGCAGGGAGCGGGGCGGGTGACCTTGACGGTAAGCGGCGCCGGCAGCCAGGTAGATAATTACAGGCCGCACAGTCGGCCAGGTGCCTAATTATAGGGGAAGCGGCCGCAGGGGGGCGGGGCGCGTGACCTAATTATAGGGCGCGAAACAGACATATCCTTACTACTAGCCCGATTCTCAATTAACTTTAATTACTTACACCAGTTATAAAATAATTTATTTTTGTCCTACGATAATAATCAGGTTGTAAATTTTTTAGTGACAATGGTCGTTTGATTTGTTGCGGTGCTATTATTTAGTTCTGCGCGATTAACTCTCATTTATTTATATAGTGCATAATCATTATCGTCCATCTACAAAGAGAGCAATAATTCCCCTTGTAAATTATTTCTTTCTGAAATGCGATGATCGTTCTACTGTCAAATAAATATATTGGAAATATGTGTGTCGTTGTGTCGTTTGAAAAGGGACAGATGATATGATTTCGGCGCGGCTTGAAACCCGTGTAGATTTTCGTCAGTTCTGCTGACGCAAATCTTTCATGCTTACGTCGGCTATTAGTTACGAAACATTGGGTAGTTTCGCAGATGTTTATCTTCTTTCCTGACGCAGTTAGGAAAGAATCATGGATACCTTATACTTATAAGCAATGTGCAGTTTCGGTACGCTTAAAAATAAAATACAAGTAAAGATAGATTTCTAAATTAAAAAAAAATAAGAACTACTTGGATTTGAACTCGGAACCGCTCGCTCAGCAACCCAGAGCGCTTACCATAGGACCACTGCAAGGTCGGTGCTATTTTCCTCGAATAGGCGTATACAACGCAGCGAAGGAAGACTGTTTCATTCAATCCATCTTGGAGAGAGACACTTCCGAAATGATTTCTTGTTTCTGTAGTTTCGTAGTACTAAAAATTCTACCTCATGGAACATGATTATCCTTTGGTTTGTGGACTGACAAGATATATGAGTGAAATATTATCCGAAGGAATTATCAAAATGAGTATAACAATCTTATCGTTATAGTTTTATGCTAATCAACCGTAGTAATATATAGCATTGAGCCTGTTTCCTGCCTCACTTTAATGCAATCCCGTTAATTAGAGTTTTTGGGAAACGTTTCAAGATCTGAATTTTGGTAAAGTATTATAGAAATGTAATGATAGGATGATGATCTGTTCAGCCAATAAGAATCGTCAGTGGGAGGAGCTTAATTCCTACCTGTTGACCAATTGTTTCCTGCATTGACTTAAGGAAATGAAAAATCTGCGGTATAGATGGCTCTGAATAAAATACCCACCAATGAAATTGCGAGGAGGCGGAGCCAGTATTGCGTTACTGTTGCCTGGGATGACATTGATGCCAGATTGTGCAAAATAAGAGTGATAGAATTTTTCACCGGCGGCCAGATTTAAAGTCAAAGTGTGTACAATTAGCCGTCACGAGCAAGCAAACTATTGTATGTTTACTTTTAAATCTATCTCAGAATTAAAATGCAAGAAATAATGACATTTGGAAACAATGAAAAATACACGTTATGACGACCTCAGACATAGGTATCATAATACTGTGATACTGTGACTTTACAGTTAAAAGAAAATCATGGGTGCCACGAATGAACAATATATAATTCGAAGATAACTAGTTCTGGCAAATTATGCCGCTAGATCAGGGGTTTTTCAATTACAAAGTTAGAACATGGATCTATCCTCTCAAAATCGCTTAAGTATTCAGTTTCACGGAATGCACAATCAGTTGGCATGGTCGTAATAAGTTACCATTGTAGTTCTGCGTCTGATGTCTGCGGTGACCGGATATGACCCACGGTATGTGAGATTGTCTCACTAGGCGGCTACAGACACGTCCTGTCTGTTAATGCCCATCATCGCATTACTGGCGGTGTCGCCGTGATAAGCCTTCTCCAGCAAGCCGGCAGCCAGGAGTCGTACAGCGGCAGATGGTGGGAGAAGCCAACCTTCCAAGTCCACCTCAGATTAGACTCGCCTAGAATCGAACGTAGAATGTCCAGCTCCTCGCTCTTCGGTCCACGAGGAAAACTTCTCCCTCCATCCTCTTGCAGTCTCGAAGATCACATTCAACAGAAAATTCCCTGGATTTTAAGTTATATGCTCATTTGGATTGGATCTTCAGGTTGGCACCTAATGTCATGTAATATCCCCGATATCTTATTTGCCCCGCTTAACTAACAGATTTCGGTCATATTCGGCTGCGTTCGGGGACGACTCTGTGATCGGGCGGCAGGCATTTCCCGCCAGATGAGTGACCTTGTTGAGCGCCTACCCCCAGGGAGCAGAGTGTGTCGTCAGTCAAAACCATAAATCCGCGACTTCCTGTCGCCATGGTTCGGGAAGACCACGATTAGCTTCAAGCCTACACAGCTCAATAATTCTTTAATATTCGGTTTAACAAGATACACTTAATGTTCACCATTGCATTACAGTCCTCACTTGGAATCTAGCGTACTTTAGGAAAATACAACAAAAATCTAATAAGGTGTCGCCCAAGATTTATGTAAATAACTCTTATATTATTATTTATATAATAAAAATGCACATTGGAACGTGGCGACAGCGTATCACGTTACGATAGGTGCAATGCACCTACCGTCACACACTTTTAGTGAATCGCGGATTAATAATAATAAAATCGTAATAGGCACAGAAAGTTGGCTAAAACCGGAAATAAGTTCCGCTGAAATTTTTAATAGTTGCATGAACATTTTCCCTAAGGGTAGGTTGCATTCCCAATATTGCCGATGCCTTAAGAATTAATGTCATTAATATAGTTCGGTAATTTCCGGACCATACAATAATGCTAGGTGGTGATTTTAACTTGCCACATATCGGCTGGACTTATTACGTTCACGTTACTGGAGGCAGGGATAAAGTAGCTTGTGAAATCGCTCTAGACCTCTTCTCAAATCAGAATCATGTGCAGCTCGTAACTGAACCAACGTGATGCCTCAACGGTAACGAAAATATTTTAGATATAATCGTTACAAATAGGCCTGAATTATTGACGGGTATTTCTACCACCGCGGGAATAAGTGATCACAAAGCTGTAATTGCTACAGTAAAACTAACAACCACGCGCAAAAAGAGGAAAGAGAGGATCGTTTACAGATTCAAAAAGGCTTCAAAAGAGTGTTTTAGAGCGTCTTAGAGGCATAATTACCATACCTTCATAGCAGCAGGAGGCACCGTTGTAGAGAGGTGGCATCAATGCTTACGTTTAGTCGGGGAAGGTATAAACTTGCATATACCGACACGGACAATCAGGGAAGGGAAAGATCCCCCATGGTACACACGGGAGGTTAAAAGCTTACTCAGAAGCAAAGGAAGATACATGCACGATCAAAAAGGACGATTCATCGGACTGATTTAGATAAGTTAGAGGAGATAAGAATGCGATGCGTGAGCCCTTTAATGAGTTTCGTGCCAATTCCCTCTTTAAGAGCCTCACTGAAAACCCTAAGAAATTTTGGTCGTATGTAAAAAAGTTAGTTGTAGTGGGAACAATAAGCCAGTTTTAATAAAAGACGGACGGGAAGTTGAAGACAGCCGCGACAAGGCTACTGTATTTAACACCGAATTCAAAAATTCATTCGCGCGTGAAAACATGGGAAACATCACCACTTTACCACTTCGTGTAGAATTAGAGATTGATTCGATAGCGTAGGTATTGTAATGCAATTAAAACTCCTAACGTGGGGTAAAGCGCCGGGTCCCAATGGTATACCGGTAAGAGTATTTTCTGAATACGCGGATGAAATCGAACCATATCTGTCTATTCCTTAAAACGTTAGAAGAGAAAAAAGTATCTTCTAGCTGGAAAATAGCTCAGGTAATTCCCGTTTTCAAGAAAGGAGATCGGAGTGATGCTAGGAATTATCGACCCATATCTCTAACATCTGTGTGCAGCAGAATTCTGGAGCATGTCATATGCTCGAACATTATGAAGTTTCTAGATGAGAACAAGTTCCTTACACCGTGTCAATACGGATTTCTGAAGTAGAGATCGTGTTAAACACAATTGGCCCCATTTTCCCATGACGTAATGAAAGTTACCGATGCAGGTTCGCAAGTTGATGCAGTTTTCTTTGATTTCCAGAAAGCTTTTGGTTCTGTACCACACAACCGACTTTTAGAGAAAGTTCGAGCATACGGTATTTCAGCTCAGATTTGCGAGTGGATACGTGATTTTCTAACTGGTCGATCACAGTTTCTAAGATATATGTTACTTCGGGCGGTCCACAAGGAAGTGTATTAGGACCACGTCTTTTCTTAATATTTATAAATGATCTAGGTGACAACGTCAAATGCTGGTTACGATTGTTTGCCGACGATGCAGTTATCTATATGGAAATAAGGTGCTCCGACGATTGCTTAGAAATTCAGAGCTATTTTCGATTGGTACCGTAAATGGCAGCTTACACTTAATTGCAAAAAGTGCAAGGCAATGCGGATAAGTAACAGAAAGAATCAGTTTGTTCACGAGTACAAAATAAACAATTCAGCTGTTGACACGGTTGAAAACTGAAGTATCTGGAGGTAATAGTACAAAGCAACATGAAATGGGACATGCACATAACTTCCGTCGTAGGCAAAGTTAATTCTAAATTGCGATTCATAGGTCGTATTTTGAGGAATTGTAATGTTCATACATAGGAGGATATAATACACCAGTGCGTCCGCATCTGGATTACTGTTGAGGAGTTTGGGATTCGTATCGCAAGGTTCTGATTGACTCAGTGGAGAGGGTGCAGAGGAGAGCCGCTCGATTCGTGACTTGTTGCTTCAGCCCTTATGAAAGCGTCACAGAATTGATACATTTATTGGGCTGGGATAGTTTGGAAGACGGACAACGTAGCTTGTGTTCGAATTTATTGGAGAAAATGAGAAAAAATTTAAATTCCGAGTGCAATGAAATACTTCTTCCGCCAACCTATTTAGGTCGCAATGACCGGAGGGATGAGAAATAAGATGCCGTATTGATGCTTTTATGTATTCCTTCTTTCCTTGCGCTATGCGTGGGTTTAGGATTGGTGCTTAGCACCCTCTGCCACCCACAATGTTTTTGATTTGCAGTGTATGGATGTAAATGTAAATGTAAAGATGATGACAGGTTAATTCATTTTACTTTACAATAGAGGGTGCTTCCATAACTAGTTCAGTTCGGTTCTTATGTCCGACTATTACATTGGTGCTTCCTATAAACCCAGGTCACGACTTCCGAACATTAATACACATATATTAACACGACGTTTACAGCTAGCGGTTCCATAGGTCAGGTTTCGATGAACCGTCTTGTTCTGAAAGTAATAGCATTCACTCCTCTTTAATTTTTTGCATGATTTGGACTTACGGATATGGATTTGGTAAGTGGCCTTGCTTTGCCTCCTTCCGAAAACTTCATAATTCGGGAGCATTAAAGGTCTGAACGAATGCGCTGCGTGTATTACGAAAAATATGGCTTTATGCATTGTTTCCCTACAGCATCCGATTGCCGAAATAATACCAGCAAGTGAACTTCCTCTACTAAACACTCGCTTTTAGCTGCGATCAACCAATAAGCTCCGTTCAGAAAAATGTTGTCAATTAACTGACTTGGTATTCATAAAAGTCAGACATTGCATATGCCTTTGTGGCATGCCTTCTAAAAACACCTTACACATCTTACACTCATATATCTAAATAAATCTTTTATCTCTATGATACAGAATTAAACAATTAATTTTAGCATCCGTCACCTATTATCCCTTATACCAGATGATCCATCGTATCTCGTCTTATCAACCATTATTTTAGCACGCATTATTATTGTGTTACCTTTTTTTCACACAACACCTTGTTTATCGTCAAACAGCCCTTTTATCTATATCTTTTATGTCAATCATATATATAGAGCACAGTTTTTAAGAATATTAGCGACATGTATTGGATTAAGCTAATAGTTTTTGTTTCTCAGGTATATATTTAACAAGACGGAGGCGGTTAGTCTTACGTTATGATCTGCTTTATCTTTAATGGTTAACAACAATATTCAGTGTATACGTTACTTGGATTAATTTTACAAAATTTTTATTTTACTTCACGCATTCTATTTCAGCGCAATGCATTATTAAAATATACGCTTAATGATTATACTGATTTAAAATAATCATAAAAATACTTCATAGTATCACACAGCATAAAATCAGTGTAGGCAACTTAACAGATTTCCTCGTAACACATTAACTGAATTTAACTGCTAAACGATTATGCTTCATTTAACTAATCGTATCAAATCTTATCTTCACACAATTAGAGATAGGAGAAGCACTAAATACACATTAAAATAATTTATTAAACTAATGTAAAATGAATAACAAATTAGTCACTTCATGGAAAACATTGAAACAATAAGATTATTATGGTGCAAAACATATCTTTAATCAAGTTAAACAACTGTGTTGTCAGTTGGGGAAGTTACCACTATGTTCAGTGTGCTCTGTCCATCAATATCGCAATCTCGTTCAACTATACAATTTCCGTTACTTTAATTTAATCCGAAATAATTTAGAAGAAATTCTGTTCATTTGAAATCATTGTTCATTCAAAAATCCTAAATCTTGAAATCTTTTATACGAAAAAATTGACTTTCCAGTTTTTGATTTTCCCGTTTATATCGACTTCACCCGTAAGACAACTTAATTAATTCTGGTTCATCACGCTATCTGCATTTTCCGTTCTGTCTACTGACAGACTTGCGATTTCGCTCTCTAGAGCCAATTTTTTTGGTTTGCACTGCATAAACTTTTCATACCTATATGATTTTTAACACAGCATTTATTATTGAAGATCAAATATAAACCCGCGCTTAACTTTTTTTTTAACGCGGAAGTTACTCAGCCAATTTAGACTCATGGAAATATTTTTAACTTTGCAAAATAGTACTATGTTCACACAAAAAGTTCTTAGATTTATAGCCTGACTAGTATAGCTTGGTTGCTTTTTAGGCTCTCGTGAGCACCACGAATCTGCTTGTAATCGTTATGTCTGGAGATTCTACTGCCACTGTCTGCGTTGTGGGGCCGAAGTGTGAGAAGACTTGGGATTCAGGTGGATGTGGGTTTGACCCTGGGCACTGTCATTTCCCAGGTGAATGCTGGAATTGGCCCTTCGAAAGGCCATTGCTGATTTTCTTACCATTCATTCTACCCTAACCCTCTACCGGCTCTAATGACTCCAACGTCGACGAACCGTACAAACCTAACTTAAAAATAACTCAGTAACACCTGCCAAAATTTGAACATTTACAGAATTCCTTTTTATTGTAGAGTCTCTGAAGCCTTCATTCAGTAAACAATCCGAACGAGCTAAGCAATTGAGAAATGTTTACTGTTCTGCAATTGAATCTGTGAATATCTCGGTAGTCACAGCATCATTACCTAATGATCACAATCCTACTAACCATTGCACTAGTCCCCAATCTACTAGCACTTCTAAAACTGTCAGAAACGAACGAAGTAAGAATAACAGATACAGTCGTTCGCATACCAAGACATGTAAAGAGTAGATATAAGTGCTGGGCTATTTCACTATTTTTGGAAAAAGGTTTATTGATACTCGTTAATAATTGAGCACTATTTATTTTTGAATAAGGTGCTTACTATACCTAGAATTTAACGTTAAAATAAAAAATGTTTAAATGTTTGCCAAAACGCTACATTGCAACCTGTAGCGGGCCAGCTACAACTTTGACGTCACTTGCAAGTAGTACCTTCTCTAGATAAGTAACGTCTGGTTTGTTTCTCTGAATTTGTAGATAAAATGTTGGTAATTTGATTTATAAATAGTATATACTACACAAATGTACAAACACAACAGTAAATACCACCCAACTAAACTGTAATTGTTTCCACGGTAAAATACGAAAAGAACTTCACGGCAACTTGCTCGATGACATTGGGACTAATAGAATTATCATTTTCTACGAAGATCATTTGCACTGTAATTTCTGTGAGGTAAATGTAGTAATAAAACAAAGTAGTGATATGCACACACATTCAACAGGAAACAACAGCTGAAGATGCTTCTGACAAGGGGATAGATCTTCTGTGCAGAACTAACGTCACGTTTTATAATAATGGAATCTATTTCACGTTAGAAAGTAATTATAGTTTCCTGTAAAATTTAGCCCACATTATATCTTTCGGTACTACGAAGCATAGCAATGGTCTTTGCTTTATAAAATAGAAGTAACACCACTGCGGCAATGATTAACTACGTTTTCCACTTCGTCGTAAGGTAAGCAATGCTTTAGTCTAGTGACCAAGCCAATTCAACTCGGTACCACCCTAAAGGGGTATGTGTTGTAGAGATTAAGTAGTTCCTGGAAGTGTAAAATTAAGTTCAGTTTGTCACAACGCATCTCAACACACATGTCTTAAACTCTAGGGGTGTGTTATTGGATTTAGTATTTGCCTCTTCCAATGTCACTGTCAAGGAAGACACCTGCCCTTTGTTGCCTATTGATATCCAGCATCCAGCATTGAATATTATTCACCCAGTAGAATCTACCTTGCCTGACCACCAGTGCACTTTTGTTCCTGATTTTGCAAGGTGTAATCTTGGAGAAGTTTTTGATGAACTTCTTTCTATTGACCTATCCAATTTTGAATCCCTTGACTTATCCACCGATACTGACAATCTGTTCATAAAATTCACTGACATATTAAAGTCAATTGTGCTCAAGTATACACCACTGAAAAAAACTGGAATGTCAAAATTCCCATGTTGGTTCTCTACAGAGCTTATACAATTGGTCATAGAAAAGAAAAGACTCCACAAAGCTTATAAGCAGACCTTTGATTATGAGTACTATGTACTGTTCTCAAAATTTAGAGATCAATCTCGTCTCTTATCCAAAAAATGCTTCAATGACTATGTTGAACATGTGCAATGTACTATTCCTGGCAATCCCAAATTATTCTGGAATTTCATCCGTAACACTAGCAAAGCTGAAGGAGCAGCAAGCACGTTAACATTTAATAATCACTTCACTTCCCACCCACAGCAAATGTGTGATCTGTTTGCACAGTACTTCTCTTCAGTATTTAGACCTCCATCTTCGTCTACTTCCAATATCCATTTCAGTACTAGTAATAGTCTGAGTACACTTGCAGTCACTGATGAAGATGTTTATAAAGCATTGGGCAAGCTAGACGGTTCAAAGAGTTGTGGCCCTGACCAAATACCACCTAATGTTTTGAAATACTGTAGAGTCTTGCTTTGCCATCTTTTAAAATACTTGTTTAACAGGTCTCTAAAGTCAGGAATTTTTCCAGATGTTTTTAAGCTTGGTCATGTTGTTCCTGTGCATAAATGCGGATCGAAGGAAGATGTTAAGAATTATAGACCTATTGTTATACAATCGGTGTTAGCAAAAATCTTCGAGAAGTTGGTGCTAAACAAAATCTATCCCATGTTTCGTAACATAATTACTCCAAAGCAACATGGTTTCTCTCCTGGAAAATCAACAACAACTAACCTTTTTTTTTTTTTTTTTTTTTTTTTTTTTTTTTTTTTAATGGCATTTGGCAACGGAGGCCATACAGCCAGCTCAAGGTAATTATAATTGCTTTCAGTGTATGGACGCCACAGGACGGACAGGACATTCACACAGACACACAACACTTAACATCCATGCCCGCGGCCGGATTCGAACCGGCGGCCTTCGGCACGCGGAGCTAGCACTCTAGCCCCTACGCTACCGAGGCCGGCTAACAGCTAACCTTGTGATTCTTCAAAATGAAATAATTAGAGCATTTAGTGAGCGAAAACAACTCGATGTCATATATCTTGACTTTTCAAAGGCATTTGATAAAGTTAGCCATCCCCACCTTCTTACTAAGTTGAAGGAATATGGCATAGTTGGTAAATTATTGGAGTGGTTTTGTAGCTACCTCAGCAACAGAAGGTTGATTGTAAAGGCTTTTGGCTCATTGTCATCTGCTTTCGCAGCAACTTCTGGAGTACCTCAGGGTTCACACCTAGGACCATTGCTGTTCAATATATTCATAAATGATTTAGTTAGTATTTTTGCCAGTTGCCTTTTCTTTGCAGATGACATTAAGATTTTCAAGAAAATCATTACTCGAGATGACTGCTTAGATCTTCAGAATTGCTTAAAAGCTATTGTGAAATGGTGTCAACAAAACAGTATGCAACTTAATGTTAATAAATGTTCCTGCATTACTTTTCACCGCACTAAATCGGCATTACATTTTGAATATGAAATGGAAAATCAGCTACTGAATCGCTGCACAACTGTAAGAGACCTAGGAGTTCTTCTGACGTACAATCTCAGTCCAGAAGAACATGTCCACAACATATGTGCCAAGGCCTCCAAGTGCCTGGGCTTATTGGCACGCACTTCCAGATTTATTAATAATATCCGGACACTCAGGCTCTTGTACTGTGCCCATGTCAGACCCATACTTAAGTATTGCAGCGTTGTATGGTCGCCTCATCAGATCACACTAATTCAACACATTCAGAGTCTTCAAAATAAGTTCTTAAGGCTAATAGGTTGTCGCATGGGCTTTCATTACAAAGACGTTCCGTTGGTTGCTGTTGGAACCTACCTTGGCCTCCATCCTTTGGAGTCGAGACGGAATGTTCATGGTGTCCTTTTTCTGCATAAACTAATCTCAGGTGTTATAGACTGCCCTGAAATTCTCAGACATGTATATTTTCGTTGTCCGTCTGGTACACGGTTGAGAGAACTATTTGGTCGTAGACATCTGCGTACAAACTATGAGGCTAGCAGTGCCTTAGAACGGATACAGAGGCTAGGTAACAGAATACCTCCTGAACTTGATTTTTTCATTGACAGTGTTGCTGTTTTCAAGCAAGTACTCATACGTGAGTGGAGTCAGCAATGATGGGCTTAGTCACGGTCTATTATTCCCTGTATTTTTTTTTTTTTTTTTTTTTTGTAGTTTTATGTTGAGTCTTATTATTAGTTTTAGAATAATTAATAATTTTCTTCTGTGTTATTGTTTTTCTAGTTTTAATAATATAAAACTATACTTGCTATTTTTTGTTATCTTCTTGTTTTCACTGTAACTAAATTGTTCATAAATAGTGGTAATTGTGTTTAATAAGTAGCTATCATAAAATACATTCATGTAAAATGGTTTTTCCGTTGGAATAAATAAATAAAATAAATAAATAGCCACTTAAAAAATCGGTGAACAGGAATGGAATATACGCGCACCACACATACCGTTATAACAGTTTTTATGTTCTATAATCCGAACTACCATCCTCTACGGAAAACACTGTTCAGTTCGAGGAATTCATTCACCAGCCTTACCAAATATATGCAGTTATAAAACAAGAAAGATTTTAATGGATTTAAGCAAAAGTATTATATTCACACAAACGAAGGAATCACGAGCTGACTAATGTGAAAACTAACACACAGTAAATCCGACTGCAGATATTTACCGAGCGTGGTAGATAAATCGTAACGCTCTGGCCTCGCATACGGGAGGACGTGTGTTCGAATCCCGGTCCGGCCATCTATATTTGGGTTTTCCATGGTTTACCCAAATCACTGCATGCGATTTCCTTGAAAAGGTCATGGCCGAATCCCTTGTCCCTAGGCCTTTCCCATCCCGCCTCCTATGATCTCAACGAAGAGTAAGGCGAGAAGCAAAAATTTCTTCTACATCGAGGCCATTAGAGGCAGTAGGGGAGTGGGGACAAAGAACGGGAACGAACTAGCCAATGACCTTTGAAGGACCCATGGTCAAATGCGTCTAGAGTGATTTCGAAGATCAATGTAAACTGAAATTAGGATTTTCATACTGTATGCCAGGCCCACAGCATTAGCACTCACCCACCAGACACGATTTTAAAAATTGTATGAACAAAATACTGAGGAAACAATTTGTTTTTCCAAAGCAAGGCAAAAGCGACCGAACGATAGACATAGCAATGAATTAAATATAAACATAGGATCTGGTGAAACGTAAGATGTAAGTGAATTCAATTACGTGGGATGTAAAATTACAATAAATCGTTGAGTTAGGAATGGTATTAGAAGCAGAAGAGCACAAGTGAATAAAGCCTTGATAGTTAGACTGAAATCTTTTATTTTAAACTGAAAGACGTTTCTAAAACTGTATATACATGAAGCACAGCACATTAAGGTAGTGAAGCATGAACATCAAAAATGCAAGAAAGAAGAAAAATTCTAACATTTAAAATGTGGTGTTATAGAATGATGCTGAAGATTAAGTTTTTAGATCAACGAAATGAAAGTGTTTTGGAAATGATGGGTGAAGACAAAAGTTTGTGGAAGAGTTTAACATATTTTGATAAATGTGGGGTTGGTTAATTTGTTAGTAAAGAGAACAATGAATGGTAAGAACTGTAGAGAATGGCAGAGATTAGAATATATGAAACAGATAATTGAGGAGGTAGCTATGTTGTAAGGGCTAGAAAAATATGGGAAGAGGTTAAGAAAATAATTTAACATATACTTTACTAAGTAAAACAAAATCATGCTACTCGTAGAAACGCTTTTTGGGTAGTCACAGGTCTTATGCAGGAAAACGAAATGGGTTTTAGTCTTCAGATTTGTTCCCATCATAGACTATACTCCATATTTAAACAAGAAATACTAAAAAATATACATCATAATATTTTAAAAACAGTGAGAAAAATAATCCCGTTTTTGTTTTGAGATTATTTTGCCATACGTTAATTAGCCTTATTTAAAATTAGAACTAAGAATGATTTGAATTCCAAAACAACTTTAGTAAATGAGTTGTAATGCCACTTGCCCGTTGTTTTTTTTTTTTTTTTTTTTTTAACGGACTTAGAGCTTAATAGGTCACCTCATTAGAATCGAGAGCGGACAATTAACGAGAAGATTATAGGAGTTCGACTATTGCTATTTGAAGGAACCATCCCTGAAGTCAGCTGGTGTATTTCTGGAATTTAAACAAGTGAAATCTGGATGGCTCCTGCGTCCTTCCGAAATCCAGGCCCGGTATAAAGTAAGAAATCATTATGCCTGAGGGAATGGACGTTAATCCTATTAGAAGAGTACTTACCGCGGCAGTTCAGTACGAAAATTGATCAAACACTGCATAGAAACTCATTAGTGTGATATTAACAGCATGAGTACATTACTGTTTGTGAAAATTGCAACACCAAGCAGACATTTCATCACAGTAAAATCTATTTCAAGGATCAGGGACATGACAAAACGCAAATGATTACAATTGGAGAACTGTACATGCAATCTAATAGCAAGAATTCAAGGACCATGTGAAGCCGCCATTTGCTGGGGTATACTCTGACAGGAAGTGGAAAGGCGCGTCCACAGAGAATCGACATAAGATGCAGGAGACCAGAACGAAACACTTGCCGATCGACCATATCCGAGACATGTTCGACAAATAACATGTCTGGCGCTATGGAAGCTGTGGTACCCGTTGTTCTAGTAGAATGCTTGCTTGTTCCTCGCCACATGCAAACCAGCAATCGTAATGTTGAAATATGCAGGAGGGGCAGTGCATAGGGCTCAAAAACCTCCTGTTCAGATGCTCTTAATACTTAGGAAGCGAAATCGCATACTATAGCGAATGGCGCCTCTAACCATTACACTTGGCGTTTATCCGCTATGCCGCTAATCAATATACGAGCTGCCGGATTGTGTTCACGACGGTTGGGAATAACACTTACCCGGCCTTGACTGAAAGACAAGTTGAAACCGGACACGTCCGAAAACACTACATTTTTTCACTCAGCAGCCGGCGTTCCGTTGCAGTCCAGTCCTCAGCAGACAGCGTCGAACAGTTGACGCAAATATTTCCACATTGGTTCCAGTGATCCAACTTCAAACCAACACTGTGGACGGAGCTGTTCTGTCGGTTACGTCCATGCGTACAAGATGGTGGCCATTACGCGCTGTGGTCACATTGTGTGATCCAATACCCTCTCTTCACTGCGTACGACCCTCCTTATCCAGTGGTTCACACACGCACCACTGTCTTAGCAGCGTGCCATTTTTGAGCCGCAATGTTAGGGGACACATTTTCCGGAACCCAATGATTTAGCCACATTCAAACTCACCACATGTTGATTATGCGGCTTTTGTCGTCCACACTGCCTGCACATTTCCACTTCATTGGAGGGCTCTACACCCATTGAGCATGGCGTACCATTGACCAATTCGATTTTACAGATAATGGCGCTGCATCTCTCTGCAATGGTAATAACTTGTTTTGGTTCCCGAGCTCCACACATCCTTCAATTTTTAATTAATTCATAACGTTTGTTCTGAGTGTTGTAATTGTTGCTAACAGTAGGTTTTTTTTTATTTTCACCGAGCGTGGTGGGTGAACGTTTAACGGTTAACTTGCCCCAATCCAATCCCGTCTCTAATGACATCGCTGTCGATGAGGCGTAAAGCCCAATTAAAAAAAAAAAAAAAAAAAAAAATCCGGGATGTTTCCTTCAAAAATGCCATGGCCGAATTCACTCCCGTTCCCTGTAGCCAGTCCCATCCCTCCTCAACTGACTTTAGCCGTCGACGAGGCGTAAAGCCGTAAAAAAAAGCTTTTTTTCTGTCGTTAGTCTTTCGACTGGTTTGATGGAAACCTCCATCCCTTCCTATCCTGTGCTAATTTTTTCATTTCTACATACCCCTTACAACCCACGTCCTCAATTATCTGCTTCATATATTCTAATCTCTGTCTTCCTCCACAAATCTTACCTTCGACTGTTCCCTCCACCAGCAAATTAACCAACCCAGCATGTCTCAAAATATGTCCTACCAACCTGTCTCTTCTTTCTGTAAGCTTCTTCCACAAACTTCTTTTCTCACCCATCGTTTCCAAAACTCGTTCATTTCTTAGTTTGTCTGTCTACTTAATTTTCAGCATTCTTCTGTAGCACCACATTTCAAATGCTTCAATTTTCTTTGTTTCCCATATTCCTAAGGTCCATGTTTCGCTACCATAAAGTGCTGTGCTCCACACATAGATTTTAAAAAAGTTCTTTCTGAGCCTTAGGTCAATATTTGAAACTAAAACAGTTCTCTTCCTCATGACGGCTCATTTTGCTAGTGCTGTTAGCATATAAATATATTTAAAGAAAAAGAATCAACAAAATTGACAGTTCCTACTAGTGTGACCAAAGGCGACTGACGTTTTATCATATAATGTAACTTCGTATTCAGTTGGACTGTTTTGGGTAATCAGTAACGGAAACAAATGGATTTTATGTAACGTACTAAATGGAACAATTGAGAAACAGGAATAAGTATTCAGTATTTCTCACAGGGAACCATTAACGTCGATCACAATTATATTTCAGTTGCTGCAGTGGAGTTGTTGGCTTTGGGAGCCTGCCTAAGGCGGCAGTCGTCCGCAGCGCTAAATTATGGAGCCTGCAGCCCACTTCCGTCTGCTTATTAAACAGAGTTGTGTTTCAGAAGACGGTGTTTCCCAATGGAGAGCTGAACAGCTACAGACGGAGGCTAATAACATCTCCTCTTCGAGGAAGCTCATACCAAGCGCTAAGGAATCGTCGTTGTAACAGGTGCAGTTGATGCCATTAGTTATCGTTATTAAGTGTAAATGCTCCTGCGTGGACTTTTTGCTGGCTGTGCGAAGAAAGCGGAACTCAAAGACTAACTCTAGTAAAATACATCTGTCTCCAGTGAAGTGAGCGTTGTTACTTTAATTTGTACGTTACATTGTTAGGGACGATAACAGTTAATAAGCCCTTGAGATTGGTAAAAAAATCACTATATATTAGTGAAAAACACGTAATTAAAATGTGCTATTAGAAATTTTCTACTGAGAAACAAAATTAACTCCAGTTACATCAAAGACGATTAATTGTTCCTGTAATAACACTAAATGAAAATTTCGGAAATAACTATTGCCAGCTACTTTTTCTCATCGTTCTTATACGTATAATAGTATCTTAAGTCACACAACAAGCCTGCAGACTGGACGGTATACGCTGGGGCTTGGCATTTAGGAGGATGAAAGCTCAAATAATCGTCCGCGCATCTAGATTCCACTTTACCATCGTTTCCCGTAATCACTCCAAACGAATACTGTGTTGGATCCTTCAAAAAGCCGCGGCCAAATTGCTTCACGCTCACTTCCCCCATTCTACCAGCTCTAATGACATCGACCTAGATGAGCCGCACATTTCCCAGCAAAAAATACAAATAAATTTCATACAAATGTCATCCTCCCATTCCAACAGCATATTAGTTCCTTGTTAATCAGCTCGGACACCCCTGCGAGCAAGGCTTGTGTGACATGTGCCTGTACGCCGGAGAGTGTATGGAACACCATACAGATTTTTTTTTTCCTGAATGACTTTAAGCCTCGTCGACATCGAAGTCAATAGAGGCAGGAAAGGACTGGGGCAGGGAACGGGAAGAAATTTGGCTATGGCCTTTTGAAGGAACCATACCGGCATTCGCCTGGAGTGATTTGGGGAACCCATAGAAAATCCAAATCTGGATGCCATACGCGGATTCGAACCTGCGTCCTCCAGAATGCGAGACCAGAGCGTTACCACTCACCCACCACTCTCGGTCCTACTGAACAGGCAGGTCGTTACTACTATTTGGTCATCTCTTGATATAGCCTGCAAAAGCGACCACCGTTGCTTTGAAAACTCTTCAATACACAGCAAATGAGATTCAAGTAAATGGTCGCACGGACTGATACACATTATACGACCGATTTGCGCCATTAGATTAACACAGTTTCATGCTCCATGTAAAGTTATGTCATATTTAGTTCAAGATAGGTTTTAATTTTGGTACCCTGTATGGAGTGGTATTGAATTCATATTAAATACAGAGTGACCATTTTGATATAAATGTTATTAAATAAAGCTCCATGATTTCTGTTATACCGGGTGGTTATAATTAAATTTTCCCTATTTAACACGTTATAACACGGAAAAAAATTACCATACGAGTACCAATCTTGGTAGTATTAATGTCCAAAGTATGGGGTGCATGATTTCCATGCGTCACAGCGCCACCCTCCAGTTCCAACTATGGCCACCAGGTGCCGTGAACAGTCATCATGATTCATAGTCTCACACATCTGACCGAATTTTCAGCCGATCGTTTCCAAATGCTTGGTCGACACGATCACCTGACCTCACTCCCCGTGCGGCTATCTGGGGTTTAACAGGGGATCATTTACACATGTGCTGATCTGAAGCGCAGCGTATCAAGAGAGGTAGCCAACATACCTACGGAAATGCTTCGTTCTGCTATGCAAAATGCGATTCTTCGCTTTCAGACTCTTCTGGACACTGATGGGCGTCATATTGAGCCCCTTTTGTAGCAGTGATTGTACCGGTTTGTAATGATATGATGTACCGTAGCTGCACATTAAATTGTTTCAATTGAATTGATTCTGCATTATTTCTCTTCCCCAATATCCGTGACATTAATGCTACTAAGTTTGGTAGTCGTACGGTAATTAGTCTCCATGTTATAACCTTTTAAATAGGGAAAGTTTAATTATAACCACCCGGTAGTTTAGATATGCCAAAAATTAATTGACGTGTAAAAAATTATTTTAATTTGGAAAACTTTGAATAAATAAATTAACAATCCATAAAGAAATAAAAGTAAAAATTGATCTAATTAGAACGTTATAGCCATTACGGGTGTCACTGTTTGAATGAAACAATTGTTGATATGAAAGAAAAGAAAACAATGAGAATTAAAAGAACGATCCACATTAAATTTTGGTTTATAAACGAAATCGAAAACAAAACAATCTTTGTTTTGGCAAATGAATAGCCGACTAGGCCAAAATTGTCATAATTATTGCGAAAAACGTTGGGTTCCAAACTGTAATACTACTATTGGTTGTAAGGTTTTGATTAGATATCGCGGTCTGGTGGCTCAGTGGTTAAGGTGTCTGACTAGTGATCGAATGATCCGTGGTTCGAATCCCTGTCTCGGCGGGAATTTTTCAAGGGCCCTAACCCGACCTTTACCTCTGGTACAGCTTGCTGTTTAATGTGAAATACGCCACGTTAAACTGTAGGTCCCCTGTACTCGGTACGATTACCGGGTTAGGTTAAGGTGGCTACAACAGGGGCGGAATGCGCAACACATAGAAACCATGTCACCAGGTCATTACAACCACACGGAATTATTATTTATTAGATAATGTGTACAAGTGAATGGCTCAATAACTGCACAAATTCTCTAGTGGTTTTTAATGACTGGCGGTTATGTGATTTTTATTGTTTATTGTGTCTCAATAATCTTTAACTAGTTAAATTGGAATGCTGTCACATTTTTATTAATTTTCTAAAATTTATGTTTTTTTTTTTTTTTTTTACAGTTTTCATAAACCGTTTCAAATTCATAGAATGGATAAAGAAATAAAGTGCATGTTTGTGGCATTGTTGACGTAGAAAATCCGAAAGGTAGTTGGGCCTTCGACTG
This sequence comes from Vandiemenella viatica, assembly GCA_031002005.1. Taxonomy (NCBI): domain Eukaryota; kingdom Metazoa; phylum Arthropoda; class Insecta; order Orthoptera; family Morabidae; genus Vandiemenella; species Vandiemenella viatica. The sequence goes on along the minus strand of CM061921.1, from coordinate 206,034,844 downwards.
ACAGTTTTGATTTATTTCTGTTGTATCTGGATGAACATTTTAAGGAGGAAATCGAATCACGGAACATCTCAGCGTACATACAGTGACACGTCTTCAACGAGGCTGGCGAATCTAATTCATGAATGTTTCCTTCTATTAATAATACCGTCTCTCGGACCAGCTCACAATGCATTTGGCGTCGATCACTATCCAGTGACGTGGTAGGAACTAGTACAACCTCGCTGATGGGCGTCTGCCACATTTTGTTGTCCCTCGTTGAAGACTTTTACCCAATTTGCCACTGTTCTTCAGGCAATGTAGATTCCATGTCAAATGTTTTAGCTTTTTATAGTTATACGTGGTGTCGCATCTAGTAACATTTTTGGAAAAATGTTTATAAACAATTTTGTTATAAAAGCTGCTGTCGGTTTTATCATTATAGATTTGAAATGAAACCATTACTACAGATAAATTGATTTTAATACTTGGACATTTAAAGTTTACGAATTCATAAAAGCTACATATAGAAATGTATAATACGAAGATTATGATTTTCCAAGTTCTCATTTACTAATAGTAGTTTAAATGTAAAACAACAGAGCCCATAATACATGTAATTACAGTATGCAATGTTGGGCACCACCGAATATTAATTTGGAACTTCTAACAAGCTTCAAAATCGGTTGACTCGACGGAAGAATTAGACCTCTACTCAGAACCGTTATCGGGTAATTGAAAATTTTTCAGAATTGTTCGTTGATCGAGACTACATTTACCAGTTGATCACACACTGAAGCTAATCATGACCTTGTGGTTATTCGCATAAAACTTATACTTCACTGAGAAACTTTACACTCTTCAGATACATCATTAATACACTTCCTATTAGAGGTAATGTTAAATATTTTAACGATCAGTGAATGACGTATTGGTGTGATAGTGTGTTGCACATGTCAGATCTCGTACCGAAGGGCACACGGTCTTTCATGTTCACCGCTAATTTAAACATCAAAAGAATCCCATATACTTTTCGGGTCCACTTTACAAACCTTTACAGAAGATCGTAAGCAATCCGACACCTTCGCGTTTTTCTAAATCTTTCCTGTCCGTATTTTTCTGTGTTCCAGTAATATTCTTCGGAGGTTATATTAATACGGAATTATGTATAATATCCTCGTGATTATTACACCTGTGAGCGTCTTGAGGATCTGATGACACTGTCGTGCTCTACGACCTCTGGCACATTCAATCTTTGTCCATCTCCGTTGTTCCTCGTTCTGAAACATCGTAACAAACCTATATTACCCGAGTTGTCACTGAGCAGGCGCCTGATGTAATCAATGTGTGGTAAAAGCAACATTATATGGTTCCGTTGTATAGCATCTCCACATCAATGTTGTCATTATTAAATTCACCTTCCGTTAAAAAAATAAAAAACAAATAAAAAATAAAAAAACAATAATAATAAAACGTGGCACTACAGGGGCAAGTGGCAAAAGACAGTCTTTACAAATTGCAGGAGCAATATTATCAGGTTTCGAGAATTAGGAACATGTACAGATCAAAGTAATTTGTAATTTGTAGCAGAAGACTCTCAAACAATGTTTTGGTGTTTTAATACAAAAGGTTCGTCTTGCAATAATGCACTTCAGATATCGTGTAATTGTAGCAACTCCTTTCAGAAACATATCATTCGTTTTCTGGAAGGTATGCATGGGGCTCTTGGCCCAAGGGTCGGGAGAAGCTACCCTCTCGGCGTCGATCTGCGAGGTGGAATGCAATATCAGCTTTGGAGTACCATGCAGCCACGGTACTCGTTTCTAGGAAATCCTGAAACACTAAATACCGATACGCGGAACTCTAGATGATTGTCCTTGCCTAGCGACACCAAATTGGTATTGTTCATGGCTGCAGAGAGATAGTGTCTGAGATGTAAAGGGAACGCAGTGTGCGGATTGTCCGCATCTCATCTGAAGTTCCAACTTTGTCCGTCAGCTCACCGGGAGTTCAAAATTAAATACCATTCACGACACGACTCTATAACGTAATTTCCTCGCACAGTTTAATACTAGTTCGGAATTCATTTGCACTTGTGAACGGACTACAAAAGCCCGTTTCTAAGGAAGTAATCGCGCAGCATTAAGTATTCTTTCGTTAGTACTTCTGATTACTGCGTATATTTCACTGTGTATTTCAATCATCCAGACTTAACTGCGTTTTAAGCATGTACTAACATCGCAACGTATTTATTAGTACGCATTTTGTTCGTTTCTTTTTTTGAATTGCCGCATCATCAAATGCAAATTTAACTAGTACATTGTTCATATTTTCTTCAAGTATGCTTCTTTGAAGGTAAATGAATATATAAATGTATTAATGTGATACATCATAAAATGCCATTTATTTTCTTAAAAAAAGGCCTATATGATTCTTAGACCACTGTGTCATTAAGGTCAGCAGACAGACGAGACAGATAGACAGTAAAAAAGAAATATATTAAAAAAAAAACAATTGGCAGTCTTTGGAGACTGCCGACAGAAGTGAAAAATTTAAACTATGAATATCATACGTGCAATACGTCATACTTATAGCTACAGATATAATAAATAATAATAGTTACGTGTGGTCGTATTGACCTGGTGACAAGATTTCTATTGTCTGCGCATTCCACCCCTGACTTAGCCGCCATAACCTAGCCCGGTACTACTACCAGGTACAGGGGACCTACAGTTTAACGTGGAATATGAACCAGGGAAGTGTTGCAGTTTGCTTCACATAACACAGCAAGTAGTGCCAGGTCGGTTTAAGGGTCTACGAAAATACCCGGAGAGACATGGATTCGAACAGGGGATATTTCGTGCCCCACTCAAACAGCTAAACCACTGAGCCACCAGACTGCTAAAAGTATTCTGTCAACATTAGCATGTCGGTGACGCGAACTCAATTCATTTTACTCATACAAAAATCACCCAATGCGCTTAAAGAACATTTCATTTCAAAAACTAAAAAACCAACTTATTCCACAACTCGCAGGTTGGTCGAATCTTCCCGAAGCAGAAGTACCAAGCTATCGTGTTAGAGGCAGGAAGCACAATTTGTTTCCTCAGGAGCGTACAGTTTAACCTAGAATGAGAACCAGGGAACGTCCCGGCATAGCTTATCTATATATATACAGAGATAAATGTATGTATGTTTGTTTGTTCTTTATACAAATCCACAGTTTTCATCCGATCTCGATGAAACTTTGCATACTTATCCCTTGACACAAGCCTGAACGGCGATAGACAGACGCGTTGGATATGCTGGTCTCTGTACTGTTTTGCCGTGTAGTGGTCATTTAGCTCAGTGGCGCCGGCCCTGGTAGCGGAGCGGCTAGCGAGCTTGCCTCGCGTTGCCAGGGTCGCCGGTTCGAATCCGGCCGAGGGCATGGGTGTTGTGTCCGTCCTGTGTTGTCCGCACTGAGAAAACGATAATGTAGTACAGACAAATTCGAATAAACAAAGATAAACTTACAGATGGGTGAGATGAAAAAATGGCCATCTTTATAAAAATAAAAAAAGTGGTTAAAGCGCTTGGTTACTAATATTCTGGTCCTGGTCTCCGGTTCAAATCTCCGTGGAGTATAAGATTTTTTAAAATTGTTTTTGATCGTAAGAGTCACACCTTGGCCGTCGGTTATTCGTATTGAATGTTAAACTGTAGATATCACAAAGTTAGTTTTGCAATGCCAGGCAAATAGTAGGTGTGATTCGCAGTCAGTGTGTGTGTGATCTGCAGTAATCTATATATATAAAGATGAATGTATGTTTGTTTGTTTATTTGTTAGTTTGTTTTTTCTTCATACAAATCCACAGTTTTCATCCGATCTCGATGAAACTTTGCACACTTATCCTTTGAAACAAGGAGAAAGATACTGTCTACATTTGGTTGAAAAATAATACATGTTGTTTTATAATTTCGAAATATTACTGAACGGCGATAGACAGACGCATTGAATATGGAGGTCTCCGTAATGTTGACGCGCGAAGCGGTCATGTAGCTGCGTGGTTAAAGCGCTTGCTTATTAATGCTTGGGTCGTGGTCACCGCTTCAAATCTCCATGAAGGCTAAGATTTTTAAAATTTGTTTTTGATCGTAAGAATCACGCCTTGGCCGTCGGTTATTCGTATTGAATGTTAAACGTATTATTTAGTATAGATGTCGATTTTCTCTGTCCTACTACTATGTTTCTGCTTAAATATTTCTGGCCCCAGTTTATTTTGCCTTCTTTTTTGTCATACCTTGCGGGCGTAAACTTGCCTAAGTTGTAGCTCTAGCAGAGCACGAGCAGCTAAAATTATTAGAACCCAAGAATCGGATTCTCATGCTGAAGAAAGAAGAAAAGAGCAAACCGAAATAAACCTCCTTCTGTACCCCCCACACATTCCCTCACCTTCGTTTGTTTTTCTGTTTTTAAATATGTTGGAAATTGATTCTCTTCAAGAGACAGGTTCGATGGTAGAGTGATACAGTGATGGCTTTCCGGTCATGTTATGCCAACTCGGTGTTGTTTGGGACCAACCCTTTGCTAGTAACAACTTTCTATATTCAATTCTGGCAAAGAAATTCTTAATCCACGCGTACGAAGTCGCGGGTATCAGCTAGTAACACTATAAATTCGGTTTGTTGACGCGTCCACAAAGCATCCTCATATGTTGCAGGAGGACGAGAAGAAAGATGTTGCTGACCGTCCATTTTCCAGATATATTTGATGGGCGACATGTCAAGCCAGCGTAGTTCTAAGAAAAATATCGCCACATATGGTCGGGTTGCGGGCATTGACCTGTTGAAATATGGTATGTGGAGTTTCCTGCAGAAAAGTCTGTTCTTCGGGCTCGAAAACATTTCTGGTGCAGCGGTTGCTGTTCAGATTGACCTCAATTCATAAATGGTTTCCCGAACCATCATACTTGGTGCTTTATAGCTACGCTGCTGTGTCCGATTGCTTTAATCACAGAATCGTGTAACATGTATGTGACCGTCACTGTAGGGACTCGTCAGATCACACTACAATTCGCCGGTGGCAGAGTTCACGTGCACATTGCAGTCTGAAGCGTTTTTGGTTTCTGGCCCCGTACGAGAGGAAATGTTACTGTACGACAAACACGTATCCAAGAGACCAGTCATTCTGCCACGTACGAGCTCACCCACATGCAGGTATTGCGCCCTATGACATCGACGAGTCATATTTTTGCACATTTCCACTTCGTTTGATTGTAACAGTAACCTGTCAGAAGGCGCTTTTGTGCCATACCATTCTGCAATCTTAATCACATATTATAGTTACACTGTTCTACACTTCATGCTTTTTTTTTTAATGATACAGATCATTAATTCTGGGTGTTGCAGTTTTACAAATACTATTGCATTTATGAATAAAAACTTGCAGTCTGAAGCGTTTTTGGTTTCTGGCCCCGTACGAATGGAAATGTTACTGTACGACAAACACGTATCCAAGAGACCAGTTATTCTGTCATGTACGAGCTCACCCACATGCAGGTATTGCGCCCTTTGACATCGACGAGTCATATTTTTGCACATTTCCACTTCGTTTGATTGTAACAGTAACCTGTCAGAAGGCGCTTTTGGGCCATACCATTCTGCAATCTTAATCACATATTATGGTTACACTGTTCAACACTTCATGCTTTTTTTTTTTTTTTAATGATACAGATCATTAATTCTGAGTGTTGCAGTTTTACAAATACTATTGCATTTATGAATAAAAACTTGCAGTCTGAAGCGTTTTTGGTTTCTGGCCCCGTACGAATGGAAATGTTACTGTACGACAAACACGTATCCAAGAGACCAGTCATTCTGTCATGTACGAGCTCACCCACATGCAGGTATTGCGCCCTTTGACATCGACGAGTCATATTTTTGCACATTTCCACTTCGTTTGATTGTAACAGTAACCTGTCAGAAGGCGCTTTTGGGCCATACCATTCTGCAATCTTAATCACATATTATGATTACACTGTTCTACACTTCATGCATTTTTTTTAATGATACAGGTCATTAATTCTGGGTGTTGCAGTTTTACAAATACTATTGCATTTATGAATAAAAACTTGCAGTCTGAAGCGTTTTTGGTTTCTGGCCCCGTACGAATGGAAATGTTACTGTACGACAAACACGTATCCAAGAGACCAGTCATTATGCCATTTACGAGCTCACCCACATGCAGGTATTGCGCCCTTTGACATCGATGAGTCATATTTTTGCACATTTCCACTTCGTTTGATTGTAACAGTAACCTGTCAGAAGGCGCTTTTGGGCCATACCATTCTGCAATCTTAATCACATATTATGGTTACACTGTTCTACACTTCATGCTTTTTTTTTAATGATACAGATCATTAATTCTGGGTGTTGCAGTTCTACAAATACTATTGCATTTATGAATAAAAACTTGCAGTCTGAAGCGTTTTTGGTTTCTGGCCCCGTACGAATGGAAATGTTACTGTACGACAAACACGTATCCAAGAGACCAGTCATTATGCCATTTACGAGCTCACCCACATGCAGGTATTGCGCCCTTTGACATCGATTAGTCATATTTTTGCACATTTCCACTTCGTTTGATTGTAACAGTAACCTGTCAGAAGGCGCTTTTGTGCCATACCATTCTGCAATCTTAATCACATATTATAGTTACACTGTTCTACACTTCATGCTTTTTTTTTTTAATGATACAGATCATTAATTCTGGGTGTTGCAGTTTTACAAATACTATTGCATTTATGAATAAAAACTACTTTTTTTTACAGAAGGATCAAATGTTCACTGTTTGTAAGAACTAATCAAATGGAGACTTAATTTATTACGTAACCAGCAAAATAATTCCTTTTTAAGAATCAAATGGGACTGGATAGTCATTATTATACACCTTTTTTACTCATAAATAACTGTCCAAACTATGGAAGCTGCTGTATCCATCTGACCATTTTTGACAGGGTTCCAAAAATCTCTTGATGTTTCTCTTGTTAAAGTAAAGTTTCTTGTAAGTCGAAAAAAGGAAAGACGGTGTGTCTGGATGAAAAAAATAATGTCTGCATCTTTTACTGAGGGAAAAATACATTAACACAATATCGACACAGTTTGTATTCGTTGAATTAACTGCAGTGGAATTCCTGAAACTTCCACGAAACTAATGCCGCTCATATTTCAGACAGCTGCAAGAACGAGATAGCAATAATTCTGTCCTGATGTTCCTAGTTACACTGTGGACAGGAAATTGATGGATGCAAGTATACGGGGAAGTTCTGCCTCTGCCAATATCAATGTTTGCTGCAGCAGATCTAAACTTAACTGACAGAACTTAAGCAGCTTCTACACGGACAACTATGTCATTCTGTAGGAAAGAAATGTTATAGAAACGCAGGTAATGATGAAAAACTCAGGTTAATCAGCAGGTAATGAAAGTACCATTTGCTTTACTATTTGAATTATTTCGCCCCCTGTTACTGATGTGGGAAAACTCTCTTAAATTTTAATATTTTTATCCTTTTCATTACTTTTTTTTTAATGGAACAGCGTAAACTGTTACATATCTCATTGATAAATATTACTAGTGTTATCTTTGGGGTGCATTAGTACTACAAGCTGCGACACTGGTTTGAGAAAGTTGTGAAACTTGATGGCTTTGTTAGTAAGGGCGTTTTCACACACACCGACAAAACCGGAGCCGACGCCGACCTTTCCGCACCGAGGGCAGTAGATTTTTGCCTTTGGCGGAAGAAACATGCGTACGTCATTCTATAAACGTTACTATAATAGATTATTACACCTGACAAGGAAATACAAAAAATATTTAACTAACACACAGCGCAGGTTACTTGTTTTGGCGACTTAAATATAAAAAGAGTGAAATAAATTAAGTACAGAAATATTCTGCTACATTTTCATTTCACTGAATAATTTTACTCAATTACTAAATCAATAGGTTTCTTTTCTTTAAAAAAAATGCAATAGGTATGATGACTGCGGTTGGAATCTATAAATAGAATACCGAAAATATTCATATTTTATATATTTTTTCACCTGATTTTTAAGTATCTGGAACAATCTTCATTGGCTTACATGACACCTACAGATTGGGAATAAGCACAAGTGAAGTAAATTGTAGGCTAGGAAAGAGATGTTAATATTTCTGAAAGAAACTTTCAAAGTGAAAGGAAAAAAGAACAACTGAAAGTTGATAAGTTATGTATTTATTATTAGTAATAACAATACAGAATAGTTTACACAATTTATTTTGCTAATTTGCCAAGGTAGCGCGGCCGCAGTTCTGACAAAGTATCTTTGGGCTGACATAAAAAATAATACACAACCATATTTTACTTATGCTTTACATTACTTAAAGTTGTAAATGTGGCAATGCTGTTTATTGTGGTATCAACTTAAAGATACTTTGTCAGTATCGAAGGGGCTTTGCCATGGCAAATTAACAAAATAAATTGTGTAGACTATTCTGCATTGTTATTACTAATAATAAAAATATAACTTATCAACTTTTAGTTTTTTTTCACTTCGAAGTATTATTTAGAACATTTATACATCTCTTTCCACACCTCCAGTTTTTCTACCCCGTCTTTGAAATAGTCGGCTGTTTTATTCCACAAATACGGTTTAATCTCCACCAATTTAATTAATGTCACAGTATTGTGTAACAAAACTACGAGATAAATTGTTGTGACTGAGATAAGATCGTATAAACACACCGAGCAGGGCGGTGTAACGGTTAGCGTTCTCGCCTCGCATTCGGGAGGACGGCGGTTCGAATCCCCGTCCGGGCATCCAGATTTGGGTTTTCCATGGTTTCCCCAAATCACTCCAGGCAAATGCCGGGATGCTTCCTTCAAAAGGCCATGGCCGAATTCCTTCCCATTCCTTGCCCCCATCCTTGCCCCCCATCCTTTCCCGTCTCTAAAGACCTCGATGTAAAAAGAGACGTAAAGCAGTTAAAAAAAAAAAAAAAAAAAAAAAAAAAAAAAAAAAAAAAAAAAAAAAAAAACGTATAAACACCTCTCCGTCAGCGGCACCATTGTACGGAGAATCTGCCGGACCTACGTCGTGTGAAAGCTCTCATTTGATTACCGGCGCCGGCGCCGGTTTTGCCAGTGTGTGTGAAAACACCCTAGGAGAGACTATATTAGCCACCGATGGCCGAAGCAGTAATGATGTTTAAAGCATAATAGAACTAGCTAATAGAGCCTTCATGAAAAAGAGAAATCTTTTGGTTTCAAACATTGATCTAGGAATTAGAAAGAAGTTTTTAAAAATCTATGTGTGGTGCACAGCACTTTACGGTAGCGAAACATGGACTTTAGGAATACCGGAAATAAAGAAAATTGAAGCATTTGAAATGTGGTGCTACAGAAGAATGCTGAAATTTAAGTGGTCTGACAAAGTAAGAAATGAACGAGTTTTGGAAATGATGGGTCAGGAAAGAAGTTTGTGGAAGATGCTTACAGAAAGAAGAGACAGGTTGGTAAGTCATATTTTGAGACACGCTGGATTGGTTAATTTGCTGGTGAACGGAACAGTCGAAGGTAAGAACTGTATAGGAAGACAGAGATTAGAATATATGAAGCAGATAATTGAGGACGTGGATTGTAAGGGATATGTAGACTTGAAGAGGTTAGCACAAGATAGGAAAGGATGGAGGATTGTATCAAACCAGCAGATAGACTGATGATAGCAAATACAAATGACTTTGTTTATACGGTGATACCAATACAGGCACATAGTAGCCTGTTACTAAAATTAATTGTCTGATCTGGCATATGAAAACACAATTGTCCAATATAGATTTTCTGATTCCCAGTACATTTCAATTGAAGCTTGACTACTGTACATATAACATGGACTCTTCGAGCATTGTCGGGAATTATACTGTATATATAAGTATTGATCACGGGATCAAGAGGAAGCTCTGAAATTAATCGTGAGAACGCAATAAAATTATTTGTTAAATGAGGAAACTTAGTTCGTGTAGTTTAGATCTCTCCACAGAAGTATACAATAGCAATACACTTTTTCTTGACATTTACTCCACATTAATGATGTGAACAATTATTTCAACTTTCTGAATGTATTCAATGTAAGCATAACGGGTGTTCAGCCGGATAGCTTCATAAAAACAAACGTTTCGACAGCTGGATCTGCTGTCTTCATCAGTTGCAGAAAGCTTCAGGTGATGAAAGCTAGAAGTAACCGGCTAGAATGGCTTAGTAGAAGTCCGTATCTGAATGTATATTTGTCGTAATATTGAAATGAGAATTATAAGCGAAGTACAGGACCAACTAAAGGAGGTTTTTTTTTTTTTGCTGTCATCAACTGGCTTGATGCAATCCTCCATCCTTTCCTATCTTCGGCTAATCGCTTCATCTCTACATATCCCTTACAACCCACGTCCTCAATAATCTGTTTCACATATTCTAATCTCCATCTTCCTCTACAGTTCTTACCATCGACCGTTCCCTCCACCTGCATATTAACCAGTCCAGCATGTCTCACAATATGACCTACCACCCTGTCTCTTCTTTCTGTAAGCTTCTTCCACAAACTTCTTTCCTCACCCATCATTTCCAAAACTTGTTCATTTCTTACATTGTCTGTCCATCCACTTAAATTTCAGCATTCTTCTGTAGCACCAAATTTCAAATGCTTCAATTTTCCTTCTTTCCGGTATTCCTAAAGTCCATGTTTCGCTACCGTAAAGTGCTGTGCGCCACACATAGAGTTTTAATTTTTTTTTTCTAAATTCCTAGATCAATATATGAAAGTTTTTTTTTTTTTTTTTTTTTTTTTTTTTTTGCTAGTGTTATTCTGCTTTTAGCATCATTCCTGCTGCGGACGTTGGTTGTAATTATGCTTCCACAAATAACAGAATTCACTTATTTCTCCAATTGCATTACATCCAATTTTTATACTTAATCCGCTTGTATTTCTATCATTTCTGCAACATTTCATCACTTTAGTCTTGCTTTGATTTATATTTAGGCCAAATATTTCCTTCAGTATTTTATTCATTCCATTTAGTAACTTCTCAATATCCTCAAACCTTTCTGCTAACAGACTTAAGCCGCATTGAAATTTTTCTTTGTTTCTTCATTGATTCTTCTACATACAAGTTGCATATTCCCTGTGATAGACTACAACCTTGTCTCACACACTTTTTAACTGATGCTTGTCTCTCATGATTCTCACTTTTCTTACAGCCACTTGATTCTTATATAGTTTATAAAGTATTCTTCTATCTCGATACTTTAGGCCTGACTTCTTTAAAATTTTGAACATCTTGTCCCACCTATCATTATCAAAAGCTTTTTCTAAATCAACAAATGTCATGAAAAGTATCTTTGTTTTTCTTGATCTGCCCTTCAAATATTAATCTTAAAGCCAGAAATGCTTCCCTTGTAGCGCGATTTTTCCTAAACCCAAACTGATCTTCACCTACTATGTCTTCTATTTCCCTTTCCATTCTTCTGTATATTATTCTGGTCAATAATTTTGAAGCATGTGATGTTAGACTAATGGTGCGATAATTCTCACATTTGTCGGCTTGTGCTCTCTTCGGAAGTGGGAAGATGACATTTTTATTAAAATCAGTTGGAATTTCTCCTGTTTCATTAATTTTTTATATCAGCTTGAATAATCTATTGATTCCTTTTTTAACTGCTTAACGTCTCCTATAACAACTAGGTCTTTAGAGACGGGAAAGGATGGGCGGCAAGGAATGGGAAGGAATTCGGCCATGGCCTTTTGAAGGAAGCATCCCGGCATTCACATGGAGTGATTTGGGGAAACGATGGAAAACCCAAATCTGGATGCCCAGACGGGGATTCGATCCGCCGTTCTCCCAAATGTGAGGCCAGAACGCTAGCGGTTACACCACCACTCTCGGTATATTGATTCCTTCTTCTGATAGGGATTTAAGAAGTTCTGCAGGGATCTCATCTTTTCTAACTGCCTTACTTACTTTCAAGTCATTCAAGGTTTTATAAATTCTATCCTGAAAACAGGATCTCCTAAGTCATCAATGTTGACATCCCTTCCTTTTATATTACGTTATTGTTCAAGTCATCCCCATCACACAGTTTCTCAATGTATTCCTTAGATCGGTTAGCTGTATCTTCTGAGCTTTAAATAGGTTTCTCATCGGCGGTTTTAATGTTCACACTTCTTATCTTCATTTCTCGAAAATTCTCTTTGATCTTCCTATATGCAACATCTACTTGACCATGACCATTTATTTTTCTACTTTTTCACACTTTTCTTGTAGCCATTATTCTTTTGCTTTTTTGCATTTCCTGTTAATTTGATTTCTAAATTGCCTGTATTGCTCTCTTCCTGCATTATCCTGACCATTTTTGTACGTTCTCCTATGATCCATCAATTCCAAAATTTCTCTTGTGATCCGAGGCATTCTAGCAGCTTGTTCCCTAATGTTTCTTTACCAGCTTTCATTATTTCAGTCTTTAAAGAACTCCAAATGCAAATGCAAATTATTCTCTCTTACTAGACTGTTTCAGTTTATTCACTTCCAGTCTGTTTTACTTATGCTGCTTCCTTATTCGCTTGAATGTCAGCCTGCACTCCATTACTATTGAATTATGGTCAGAGTCTATGTCTGCTCCTGGGTACGCATTACAGTCTAGAACTTGATTCCTCAATCTCTGTTTGACCATGATATAATCTATCTGATATCCGCCTGTATCCACAGGACGTTTCCAAGTATATATTCTTCTTGCATGGTTATTAAACAGTGAGTTTGCCACTACGAGCTTATATCTTTCACAAAATTCTAATAACCTGCTTCCTCGCTCATTTCTTTCTCCTAGACCAAAACTTCCTACAGTATTTCCCTCTTTTCCTTCTTCCACTATCGCATTCCAATCACCAATGATTATTAGATTTTCCTCTCCCTTCACATATTGGATTAATTCTTCAATTTCGGTGTATATTTTTTTCTATTTCATCGTCACCTTCCTGTGACGTTGGCATATACACTTGTACCAACGTGGTTGGGGCGGGCTTAGTTTCTAACCTCATCAAAATAATCCTGTCACTAAACTGTTCATAATAACTCACCCGCTTCCCTATTCTCTTTTTCATTACAAATCACGGAGTGTGGTGGTGGAATGGTTAGCGTTCTGGCCTCGCATTTGGGAGAACGGTGGTTCTAATCCCCGTCCGAGCATCCAGATTTGGGTTTTCCATGGTTTCCCAAATCACTCCAGGCAAATGCCGAGATGCATCCTTCAAAAGGCCATGGCCGAATTCCTTCCCATTCCTTGCCCCCCATCCTTTCCCGTCTCTAAATACCTCGCTGTTAAGCTACGTTAAGCAGTTAAAAAAATAAAAATCATTACAAATCCTACACCAGTGACTCCATTGACAGCTTGTGTGCCAATTATCCTGTGTTCCCCAGACCAGAAATATTGTGTGTCCTTCTATTTAATCTCGCTAATCCCAACAACATCTAACTTAAGATGTTCCATCTTCCATTTTAGATTTTCTAGCCCACTTGTCCTATTCAGACTTCTAACATTCCTCGATCCGACTCGTAGAATGTTTATATCTATTCTGATAACTCCTCCCTGAGCAGTCCCCACCCGGAGATCCAATTGGGGTACTATTTTACCTCCGGAATATTTTACACAGGAAGAAGCCATCATGATATATATAATTTGAGAGGGTTACATGTCCTCTGCATACCGTTTGGGTCTTTAATGCAGAGGTTTCTCATTGTCTTCTACATCCCCATGCCATTTATCATTTCCGATTCATCCGCAATTAGGGGCCGTCCCCAACGCCAAGGGCAAGAGGGTGCCCTGGACCACTCCCCGCTCTTCTGTTCTTCTTTCGGAGGCCGTGGGTGACTCCTTATTCCGGGAATCTTGCAGTCGCCAGAGAATCGTCCGTGCAAACAGGGTGCACCACGTGAAGGAGAGGTTGACATTTGGTTGGAAAAGGTTATTGTAGTCTCTCCCAAACCCTTGCACCCCTGTAGGAAGTTATAAGCAAATAAACACATTTGCTTTGCAATGTGAGTTAGTTAGGAATTTATTATTACTATTGTTTTTAATAAATTAAGATTTCATTCATGCACCATTATGTTTCGGCTTAACTTTATGCATGATTACAAGAAATTGTCGTTGGGATCGTTGTGCTACTGTCTTGCTGACGGAGATAACAAATAACGGTGATCCGTTTTGAATGTTTTCGCAATACAGAAAATTGATATTATTAAATCTCGAAACGCCGCATCTTTCTCCGATAAATAAGTTATTGAAGTTGAGATATTAAAGGGTCAAATATTTTGAAATGGTGGATAAGAAAATGACTCTACGCTTGAATGCAATGTGAATGATTCATCCCAGGAACCGATGACTGCTGCAAAAAGTGTTGCAGACACTTTGATAATTAGATGGGATGACAAGGCAGAGAAACTGGTAGCTGGAAAAACGAATTCGAATAATGTCTGGTAGATATGTGGCTTTCCAGTTGTACGAGTGAGTGATTAGTGACCAAAAGTGAACAGCTATCGATTAGGTTTCCACACTCCATTTCACTCGTAAAATACATATCAAATTGAGGCTGCCTGAAAGCAGGTATTGTCTGAATTTGGACTCTACCAGCTGAAGAGACCATTGAGCTTAACAAGTGAGGATTAAATAGCAATATTTAAGTAGAGATGTTTGGAAGAAGATTACAGTGGTACCAATACATTTCATGAACAGCCCTAAGGCTCCTAGACATCAAGGTTATTATTGCCGGGAGAGGATTGGAGGAAATGAACGGGAAGTTATTCGGCCATTGCCTTGATTTAAAAAAAAAAAAACCATCCATTAATACACATGGAATATTTTCAAGATTATGGGGCTGGAACCTGCACCCCTTTCAGCTCAGGATCACCTGAAAATTACAGAATGTTAGAATTTTCCACTCAGATAGTACTTAACCTGTCCTAAAGATTCGGATGAGTAAGCTATCTTCAAATTGAACTTAGATTACTTAGTGAAATTTTTAATAATTAGGGACCATGGTAGGCTATTAATTTGTCTACGTCCAATTATGTATCGTGTTTAGGAGAATATTCATATTAGCGTTTCTCACTTTCGGATATTTTCTAACCGCCCCCATGAGTGTCACAAGTTTTCAAATTTATTTTTAAGGTTTGTGAAAGCTGTCAAATGCGAAAAGCTAATAATAGATTTTTTAAATAAGAATCAAGCAGAGATATATGGCTTGAAATTGGAATATAAAGAAATTTTCATAGTAATTGCTGCGGTTTACCCTTATAAGATCACTGTTCCATCAGTTTTTGACTCTTCCTCCTGTCATACTTCTGACATTCTTTATATGCCATTTTATGTTCTTCAAAAATAAATGCTAGAGTTCATTATTGTGTAAGTAACCAACATTAAAATTAACTGAGGACAATAAATTGATAAATATTATTATCAGTACTACATTAAATGTTCCTCAAAATACATTTTGTCACAAAAGAATTTTTTTGTATGTACTGCTTGATAAAGAAGTGATACATATAAAATTTAGCCTTATTTGATCAGGTGATTGTTGCAGGTTAAATAATTAACAGTCCCCAACGTCGCTTTATTACTCGTATTAGAGTTTAATTAATTTGTTTCTGTACAAGGAGCAATCTGTATCTGAGAAGACTGGCTTGACGAACTAAAAGACAAAACCTTGCGTTTTTCCTGCAAATGGAATTAAGTTATCCAGTTTTCTTGTCGGTAACATAAATACTTTATGATTCAGAGAAACTAAATTTATCCATCACGTTCTGTGCGTAACATGAGAAGTAAAACTCATTTTTGACGTTATTAAATTTGTTTTATCTTCTGAAAGCTATGGGAAAAGAAAGGGACAAAGAAATTGGAAATCAGAGACTTTATTATTGGCTGGACAGCAGAATTCAAAAAGCTGAATAAGGAAGAGGCTCATTCTCTCTTTCTCAACAACATACAAAGCATTTCTGAGTTAAATATGGCCTGATACTCTGAGTCAGCTAATAATCGAAATAATGAATACACCTTTAGAGGATTTTCATGGTGATTAAATTATTGTGTATCACTATTAAGATATTTAATACCATCTATTTACGGTAAAATTAGTTTTTAATTATTTTTTGACTGAGGAGAAAACAAACAAAATTGTTAAAGATAAATTTTATAAGCTAACATCACCATTCCGGATAAGAAATGAAAATTCCGACTAACAAACCTTCCTGATAAGTAGCATATTCATTTGAAATTTTATATATGTAAGTGTAAAATAGGGAAATGTGGTACAAGGCGCATTAACGGGATGAGAAGAGACCGCGCTAACAGGCCATGCCTATGTACTGAAGATACTTGTCAAAAATGTTTGATATCTACAATTTGGAGGTCGCTGAAATCAAGACATTAGTTTCTAGAATTTTTGTCCACCCGCTATCACGCAAAACTACTGAACCAACTTTGCCATCGTTTTTATATGTTGAAAGCTTAGTGCCAGTCGTAAAATCTGAGGTTTGTTCCATCTCATTGAGTTAAGTGTCAGCGTAGCAGCAAATTAAAATCTGATCTGAATTTCAAGTTTCGTTGCGAGCTGTAGTGTGTATAACTGCGGTATACAGTATATGTGCAGCTGGAGTCATTGAAGAAGAACGTTAGCAACTTCCGTAAACTGAGTTTTTTTTTCATATGTCACATAAGATTTTGTTTTACCGGTGTTCCATTTTTTGTTTTTTCCTGTGTTTTATTTTTGTTTTGTTTTTATGGGTCCTTTTTATTTTACAAGGCATGGAGACCTTATCTTATTTGGATATTTTAATATGATTTTATAATTTATGAAATTTTATTAAATTATTTATGATAATTTACAACTAGTCTGTACGTCTACATCTCCATATATACTTTGCAATTCACAAAAGTGGGAGTGGCAGAGGGTGCTTTACTACTAGTCTAGTCAAAGTCACCTGCAAACCCTAGTATTTCAATAAATCTTGAAGCGTTTTCTGACGGCTTTTTTCAAACTTGTTTAGAGTTCCAAGTGAAGTGAACGCGGCAGTACGCATTGTACGCTAGTTAATAATACCTGTATTTCCTATAGCACCGTAACTTGTGAAAGATCGAAACCATACAGATTCATTCATTTGTGTGTTCCACCTTATACCTTTTGAATATTTTAGCAGTGGTCAGATGAAGGAAAAAATCTGTCTACATAACCTGCCTATTCTCAAAAAAATTAGATTTTTGTATTTATTCCACGATTTTTATGAGCTTATGGCAAAAATTAACATAAAAAACTACCCCTTTCCTTATTTCCGAAACTACTGATCGGGAAACTTTTTTCAACATTTACAATCATAGGGTACGGACATAATGGAAGCAGGTAGCCTGCATGCTGGTTGTTGGTGGAAAGAATGTTTCCTTGTTAGCAAATGAGCACGTTCACAGTAGCGGCAACCAGCGCCATCCTACCCACCCGAATGAACAGATCATTCTTGTGGGCAGGTTGACGCTGGTTGTAGGCATTCATAGATGCTGAAATGTTAATTTCTACGGTATTTGATAAGTCCCCGACATGAGACAAGAAATATACTTTGCACAGCAGCAGAAATGTTGTCGACAGATGCTGCAAGGAAATTAGTTCTGAAATGAAAGAAGACGATATGTGAAATAATTTTTATTTGATTTTACATGAGTCATATTCCGTTTAATTGAATTCAATTAATGTACTGCAAATCTTTAAACAATTCATCCACCCACATTTTCTCCTTGGGTGTCTGATGTGTTTTCCGAAATTTGCTATTTCGCACATGAGGTGTACTCCCTCTCGTTAAGAGTTAAATTATTTTTTATTTGCGTAAATTATTAATAAAATATTATTAATGATTGAAATTGCTTAAATGAGGAATTGGAAGTTTACTTTACACATTAACAACACAGTTGTACCTACATTTTACATTAATATATATTTATTACAAAATTATTCTTCATCAGATGTTATTAAAAATAGTACGACACAATGAAACAAACATTTTTAAACCGAAAAATGGGTTCATTTTGCATCAGTTCTCAGGGTTCTCTGTATGTCCATTCATTGAGATCAGCGGGGCAATGAGATTTCCTCTAAAGCGACACTGGATTGATCAATACGATAATGATTTGCGGTGATGATATCGGCAGGGTTACTATCCAGCAGAAGGCGTCGAGTCTGCAGTCCGCAGTCGTCCGACGAGATGATTCCATTTTCTGCTTGCCATCTGAGACCCATGTTCACTCAGATAACGACATGGAACACCAGAGCCGCCACACACTGCAGTGGTGTTAGTCTCCTCACTACTCTTTCTGCAGGCTGGCCAAGCAACCAACACACACCTCTCAATCCACTGTACTATACCCCCACTGCGTCACCCTAGCTGCAAGCTTTGTTCCTGAAGGCTATTTGTACCAAGGACACATTACGGAACGCAGCTGGCAGTTACCGTTACTCTGTAGTTCACATCGTCCATTTGTGCGAAAATGAGGTGTACTCCCTCCAGTTAAGAATTAAATAATATTTTGTTTGCATAAATTAGCAATAAAAATATTATTAATGACTAAAATTTCTGAGATAAGGAATCACAATTTTGCTTTGCACATCAACAACACCACTGTACCTATGTTTGAGGTTAATATACGTTTATTACAAAAATTTCTTCATCAAATTTTATTAAAAATACTATGAAAAAACTAAGCAACATCTTGAAATCCAACAATGGGTTCATTTTCATCATTTCTCAGGATTTTCTTGATGTCCATTGGTTTGATTTGGCTTCGCAGTGAAACGATAATTTCTCTAAGGCGACACTGCCTTGACTATGCGATAATGATTTCCGGTGGTCACCATATCGGTGGGGTCACCATTTAACAGAAGGCGGCGAGTCTGTCACCCACAGTCGTCCGACGCGATGATTCCATTTTCTGCTTGCCGTCGGTAACCCATATCAACTCGGATAACGACATGGAACACAAGAGCCACCATACGCCGCACCAGCGTTAGTAGCCGCATATCATGTTCTCTTTCTGCAGACTTGCCACGCACCCACCACACAACTCTCAATCATTCCCACAGCGTCAACCTAGCGGCACGCTTTGTTCCTTCACGGAGGGCTACCCGGCCCCTGGTCGCATTCTGGAAAGCAGCCGGGCAGTTACCATTACCTTTGTTAATAGTACGAGGTTTTTAAGCTACGGGTCCAGCTTCTCGCAATTATATTTCGATTTATTGTAGCAATACACTGCATAACACCCCATCGTTACTAATTATTAATATGTAGGGTTATTCATGATCATTCAGTCATTCAAGCCCACTATTTGTCTCATGTTTATACTGACTGCTCTGCACTATAGTTCAAAGCACAATTTTTAACACTTTCTATGCATTGATCACATTGATTAGCTTAACAAAATGTTTACTAGCAGTTTCAAATTGTCCATAGCACCATCCCATTCCGTTTAATGCAAATATAAATCAAACAAAAACGCACAAAATTGACACATGCGATCAATAAGTCCCATGTAGCCTACACAGTGATTGCATCAGCTCATGGTTCAGCACGTGCTCAGCCTTTTGCTCATCTCAGTCATACAAGTTGTACATATAACAAACATTTATCCATATATGCAATATCACAACACCTGTTCAAAAACAATCAATATTTAAATCTTATTTTTACTTATCAGCTTATTAAATTACTTTTACTGTAACATCTTATTGATTGAATATTCAACAAGACATCCTTATATCAATCTCTAAGTACTGTTTATATAGACCTCCCTTATTTTACTAATCATCATTATTATCAACCAACGTATTACATCAAATCAACTCTACACTAGATTGCATTTTCACCAGAGCTGTATTTCTTCACGTTTCTTCCGTTGTGGGGTCCCAATTCTCAATATCCGCCATGCAGGATGTACGAGTTTGGTCCAATTTTCCAACGAATATCAAACGGCCCTTTATACAAGAGAAATAATTTTGAAATTAATTTCTTGTCAGTATCCAATGATCGGTCATGTTTAAGAAAAACATTTTTTCCGACTTAGTACGAGGTGGGATCTGTCTGTCATCTCGTTCGCGTCGTCGCCTCGTAATTCCTTCGCTCTCTGTTCATTCTGTTCATAATAAATGAGTATACCGCCAGGTAGCTGTATCGTAAATTTCTCGGCCAGTGACACGACATTTTTTTCCGAAACTGAAGTTCTGACGGTATACACCCTGTGCTGAAATGAATCACGTCTTTAAAGTAACTTTCGGTTTTGTCCAAATGTCATATCCATGTCTGATGGCGATCCCCAACCAGAAAATTGGGGTGTATCCTTAATTTCCCAATGAAACTCTCAGCTGGATTACACTGGAATGATCTAATAGAACTCATTACCACTTTAATCGCTTCCTGCCTCAATGTCTCTCTCCTACGTGGGCTCGTAAAGATAATCCCATGGTCCGACAGGGTCGTCGACGGCTTCCACCATGTAGGTACGCACTTATTCAATATATTGTCCAGCGTGTGTCGCGTGTTTAGTCTAGACACTGGACACAGTTTGACATACTTAATGAATGCATTTACCATTACAAACATAAGCTGTCTACCGCATCGCACTCTCGGTAGTTTACAAAAATTATCTACACATACCAGGTATCTTGGCCCTTTTGTGGTTATTGGGATACATTCTCCCGCATTTCGCTGGTTGTCATGCTTCATACTTTCACATCCGGCACAACTACGAAGCAACATGCAGCATCCCTGCTTCTCCAAAACGATCGACGCATACAAGCTATCTCGGCCCTTCCGGGGTTATTGGGTGACGTTCCCTCGCACTCCACTGGTTGTCATGCTTTGTACATTGACATTCGTCACAACTTTGCGTACATCTTGCAGCTTCCCTGCATATCGCTGTCACGTTCCAGTCTCTTTCAACCACCCGGTACACTTTCTTCATACCTAGGTAGCGGTAATGCTCATGGTATAAGACTTTGACTAGTTCTAACATGCTGTGTGGCAAACATACCTTCCATGTCTCCATCACCTTGATGCGCCTGAAGCACACGCCATCAATCAACGTACACAGCTTCGGCAAGTGGCATGTGCGCACGTCATTTCTTTCAGCTTCCCCTTCAATGAGCTTCCTTACGGCTCCAATGTATGCCTGTGCCTTTTGCGCGAATATCAGATTCCTTTTTAGTTCCTTAGATCCAGTTCCTTCTACAAAACGCAACACGGCCATTAGTATTTCTCTCGGATTCAGTTCAGGCTCTTCACAAGTATTTGTCTCTCTTTTTTGGTGACTACCAATCTGCAACTACATTGACCTATCACTTACAGTATTGAATCTAGATGTCGAATTGTTGCAGGCTCTTCAACTGCTGGTAAATCTCGCATTCCGGAGGAACGTTATAGCCTGGTGGTCAGTCCGTATGTATGTAGTGCAACCTGAAAAACAGGTCTTGAATTTCGTCAATGCGAAATAATTTGCTAACATTTCTAACACACTCACGTAATAATGGCATTCTGCTGGTTTTAAGGTCCGACTGGCCAAAGCTAAAATTGAGAAACTTTCCTGAGTCATCCCTTTTTTGTAAGCACGACCAGAGACCTGTAAGGATACCATGGCATTGGAGAAACAACGGCTTCGCTACGTCTGGGCGTGCCAAGCATGCGATAATTCGAAAAGCCTCATTGATGGCATGGAATGGATTATTATGATCTTAAGTAATTCATACAGCTGGTGTAGTATATACGCGAAATTTGGGATGTTTCCTCTGTATTAGGCATACACGCCCAGAAACATACTCAATTCCTTAACATTCTGTTGTGGTGAATAATTCACAATCTCCTCGATATTTTCTCTCGAAGGAGCCACGTATTCCAGGCTAACAACGTATCCCAAGTAGTTCACTTGATGTGAGCATAGGGTCACCTTGTCAGGCCACAACGTTATGCCATTTTATTTTAAAACGGTGAAGAATTGTTGCAGATACTGTATGTGCTATTAAAATGACTTTGATGCCACCAACATGTCGTCTACATATGCGGAGCAAAATTTCTTACTATCCGATGTTAAAACTCTATCGAGTTCGCAAATAAATGCTTATGACGAATTTTTCAAAACAAACACGACTCAGTTAAACATATACTGGCATCCTTCAAAGATAAATGCTGTGTATTGTCAACATTCGGTTGCCTGCTCCCCTTGGTTGAATCCCGCTGTAATATCAAGTGTGGTTAGCCATTTTCTTCATTGGAAACGGGCCATAAAATCAGGAATAACTTCCGATCGTTCACCGTCACCTTCCATGTGCTCTAGCTTCCAAGCACACCCTGACCAAAACGTCCTTTTTACCAGCCAGGGTGATTGGGCTTATGTGAGGGCGCGCAATTTGAAAGGGACCGAGTAAGTTTGTCCCATCAATGGCGACGTGTCCTTGACTTTAAATCTGTGAAACACTTGTTTGATCTCCCAGGTCAAATGACAAGAGAGCCAGATTGTTCCCTACTAATGATATTGATTGGTTCTTCTGCGTGTCTGACAAGTTATCTTTACTCCCAATGGCAGCGGATAGCATTTCCAGTATTTCAGTATGACTACTTGTCCATGATACTGGAACGGCATGGACCGGAACCGCTGATCATAATGGATAGACCATTTAAGGTCATGTTCAGCTGCCTGGGTACCTAGCGTTGTAGGAAAGTGGTAATGCTCTGTCCTCGTATGCGGGAATACGTGGGTTTGATCCCCGTCCCGCTATATAGATTTTAGTTTTCCGTTGTATTCCGAAGAGGCCATATGCGAATTCAAACATTTTCCATGCCCAAACCTTTCTCAGCTTTAAATATATCGACGTCGACGAAACGTAAGGCTATAAGAGAGAGAAAAAAGCACCAATTGGATGTCATAGGCGACTGCCGGCAGAAGTGAAAACTTAAAACTATGAATTACATACGCACAACATGACACGTCATACATATAGTAACAGATATACTAAATAATAATAACTCCGTGTAGCCGTAATGACCTGGAGACACGGTTTCTATTGGCTGCATATTCCACCCCTGTCTTAGCTGCCTTAACCTAACCCGGTAGTGCTACTAGGTACAGTGGGCCTACAGTTTAACGTGGAATCAGAAAAACGGAACGTCCTGGCGTAGCTCATATAGTCAAATATATCTACTAACAATTACTGCTCACCACGGGATTTAAACCCATGCCCCCGACCGGAGAGAGAAACTTTCGGAAGTAAGCTCTTTATCCGCCGAGCTACCAGACCACCTTGTTTTGAGGTATACGTGTGCTAAGTACTATCGAAATCGGATAAAGACTGTGGGTTTGCGTGAACAACGTTGACAGAAGTTAAGATGATGTACCCTCCGCCTCACACTTTCAGTGAATCGTGGAGCAATAATAATAATAAAAGCTGGACAGTGTTTAGGTTTTTGTTCATCAAACGTGTACAGTATTTTTCTATTTGTTTTAAAGTATACGTATGCAAACATCCATCATAATTGGATGAAAGCTGTGTGTTTGTATGAAGAATATTGGCAAACAAACACAAAACAAACAAACAATCATTTTTATATATTAGATACAAGTATAACCTATGCTTTCGTTGATTTCAAAGCGCAACACGTCATACATAAAGCCACAGATATACCGTTAACTTTAGTATGTTTGCGACCCAAGCTCATAAGATTTTACCCATTTAATAAGCGTCCAACGCGCAGACCAGGGAAGTCGTGAACTTATAGATTTACCCCAGTCTCAAGATCAACTAACACCCCTATAGAAGTTTTCACTTCAAAAACAGCCACTTGGAGTCGTATTTATGGCCTTCGTGTTCCCAAACTACGAAAGACTTTTTCAGGTCGACAATAACCCATATTACCTGGCTGAAATCTTTCACGATTGGTTTGAGGAATATCCTGGACAATTCAAGCGAATAGTTGGGCAGCTAGATCACCATACATGAATCCAGTCGAACACATATGAGAAATGATTGAAAGGTCAATTCGTGTTCGTCGGGTTATTAGAAGGTATCTCATGACTTCTGGAACTTCGGTGTATACTGTATCTTGTGTACGAATATCTTTTCAATTTAAAATAACATTTTGCTTTTTAATGGTGTGAATGTAAAATACTTTATTCTATTATCATATGCGTTCAAACTGAAGAGCACTTTATATCGTTCATTCCGAAGTACATTCTGCCCCAACACTCTGATGGAATAAAAGCTAAGTGTGCAAATCTCTGTTCATATGTCATACATTAACCTCTGCGGTCCATTTGACATAAAATAGTTTGAGGTTGAATATCCACTTTTGTATTACGTGTAGCTGTGTGGGGATACTTGAACCAACTCTAGTTCGAGTAGCATAAATGGCAATCGGTATGGTACTAACTATTAAGTATAATTTTTTTTTTTTTATACATTACACATCTTTACAACGTTGATGTAGAATGCATTAGAGCTAGGAGAAAATTTTGGTTAAGGAGTAAAAAGAGATAATGCCACGACCTTTCACAATTAACCACGGAGACATTCTCGCCATTCTCTCTCATTTCAGATACTGTTAATACCTAAATTTGGTTTCAGTACAGCACGCATCTCATAAAATTTAAAATTCAACGTAATTTTCACAGGTTAGATCCTCTTTGGTTTTCTGTGCTTAGCGTTTGTTACTCGTACAGCATGTTTTCTAGTCTCCTAAACCTGATAGTTTTTCATCACCTTTTTCCAAAAATTGAAAATTAATTTCCAGTAATATTTGAAAATTTCTCATGACTCTTTTGAAATCTCATCAAAATCCGTTACTAGTGACTGGATTGTAATCTTGGCTTTTTTGTTCTGATATCCACTGTATTTGAGATGCAAATGAACAAAGTTATTTTAAAATATTTTTCAACTGTGTGTGTTTGTCATTCGAATATTATTACGTAACGCTTTACTTTTCACTGTTAGAAATGTATAACAAAAATCGTGGCTTACTGAGTGAAATATAAGAAAGGAGAGACAGTAATTATTTGAAAACATATTATGTTAATGATGCCTTGACATAGATTAACAACCTCAACAAACGAAATTCAGCAAAGAAAGGGTAAAATTTCTTCTTTCGGCATTTAAAATATTTGATTCCATATTGATAAAATACTGCCTGTACTGTAATGCAAGGAAAATTAGTATTAGATTAGAAACTACCTGTATAATTTGTCAGCTCCATTCATTTCATCAGCCCGCAATCGACTGTCATGTATTTTTTATCTGTAATCGGTTTTTTTTTTAATTATAGTTTAGCATGTACATTGCTTATGTCACTTCTCAGGTGGAAGTATACCTGAAACGTACGACTATGGTAGGAAAGAGCAAGTAATTTCGTATGTACCATGTATTAATTAAAATTATTATTAGATATAAAATAAAATTTCAACATTAATGACACAAAGCTACGTATATTAATAAACACAGATGGTTTCTACTTTAATCTTCGTTTCGCGTATGAAAGAAAGAAAATTCTGACACTGTAGTTATGTGAATATCCACGGAGTGGTAGTTCCACCTTAACATTGTTAGGAGGAAGTGCCTATTATACCTCCAAAGCGGATTTCCGATGTTGACTCTTGATTCTTGTCTGTGCGAGATCAGAAGGAAAGGAAGGCTTAGAATGAGCCGGGGAAGGGTGCTCGCCTCGCACACGATGAGCTGGGGGCAAAGTCATTCGTCATTGTTAGGCTTGGTTATCTGTAAGCCAGGATTGTCGTAGCGGGCCTTGAGAATACCAATCAAGAAGATGCCTTCCCTCCTCGCACTCTACTGGGAATCGAGCGGTAATCTGGGCCTAAGTCTTGCTGTCGATTGACGTGCTCAACTAGATACAGGCCGTACAATGCAGCTGTGGCGTCTTCGGAAGTACCTAAAAGCATAACAACTCCTGAAATACTTCTAATGCCTGCAATTTTGTAACTTTGTCAGTTTAAAATGTTTGCGTTTTGTTGTTCATTATAAATAAACTAGCCAAAAAGCCCGTCAAAAATGACGGGTTTAACGGACTGTTCTGGCAATTGATTTCTTTTTGGTTGTTTACCTAAATAGAAATTTTATAAAATAAAGCTCACTATGCTGTAATTTCTCGTCCCTTGTGATGTAGCAAAAAGTTTCGGTTGTCAATTTGGTCCAGGTTGCGTTTCAGCCTAACTACAATATTCGCCAATATAGCCGGTAGAAAATTAATGCTTCATTCACACGCGAATTTATACATTCCCTGAATAGCATGTCATCATGCATCTATACCAATCATGCATCATGCGATACAAACTTGATCCAAAATCTTCACAGTTTCTTACAACTTTCTTATTGTCTATGATGAAGATCGATGTTATAACGCCTGGCACAGCTTACATTCGGCTGAAATAATGACCCCAGTGAAAACGAAGGATGCTAAAAATAAATCTTAACTTCTTACGTCATGTAATATTCGTTTCAATTGTGGTTTAGGCTGCATAGAT
Source organism: Vandiemenella viatica (assembly GCA_031002005.1). Lineage (NCBI taxonomy): Eukaryota > Metazoa > Arthropoda > Insecta > Orthoptera > Morabidae > Vandiemenella > Vandiemenella viatica. Next base: position 206,008,262 of record CM061921.1, on the reverse strand, counting down.
CACGAACGATTTGGAACTTCTTTCATTCAAACCAAGTAATCATATCACTAAAAAAAGCAACTAATAATCAATATGACAATATAAACAAAATTCATACTTTTCTTTCAGTATTGTAGCAATTCCTTTCTTAGCAATTGTTGAAATAAATTGAATTGTTATAAAATAAATGCAATTCCTATTGCCTGGCGCTATGACAAAAGGTTTCGGTTGCTATCCTGGTCCAGGTTGCATTTTAAAACTAACCACATACGGGAGTAGTTTACATCGTGATTCATGATATCAAAACGTGACATAGTGCTTATGAAACCTGCTTAAATAACTGATAATAGCTACATTCAACATGCTATTGCTGTGATAAGGTTCATTATTTTTTTTTTTTTCCAGGCTCGATTTCAACCTAACCACAATCTCGGGTAATACTGCCGCTACAAAATGAAAGCTTTAATCGCATGCGCATGCGTATTATTGGTGATGTCATGTATCGTGACATAAGTATAAAATAAGCTGTAAGAAGTGAAATATACAACGCAGGAATATATTTATATCCTATCAAGAAACGTTGCCAGCGTTTTTACAGTTGTTGCTGTACAGATGCTATCTTTGACGTGAATATTTAAATTGGCGGTTTTGTGTTGTGTTAATTCGTAATTTTCATGTTGCTTCACGTCTAACGTAAGCTGCCTTTTGCTTTCATGTACACTTTTTCTTAAAAGGTATGACCATATGAACGTATGTGGTAAATTTCAAACGAATAGCACAATTCTTTGGGCTTCGTTTTTATTTTGCCTTAGCCAATAATATCACAAAACGAACGTGTGCAACAGTTTTCCGACCAAAACGACAATTCATTGATGAGATACATTACGCAACAACATAAATTTCATCAAAAACATTCAATAAAAAAGGAAGGTAATAAACCAAAAATCTGCAACGTGATTCAGACCGATATTACAACGTTCGAATAGCTGTCATAGTTACACATTGCGGATGTACGTAATAGCCTCAGTAATATTACTCAGTGAAATCAAAGAAGATTAAATGAATCTGATAAACTTACATTATTAATTGTAGTGTAGGCTGCACAATTCAAGACGAGTGGGCAACTATTTCGGTTCAAACGAATTAATAATTTCAATAATAGGTACAGTTTAAATTATTTTGAAAAAAAGCTAAATTATTCATGCCCTCTGCCGTAGCGTCAAATGCCAGTTGTAATTCTGATCCATTTTAAGTAACACTTTAACCAAACTATTCTCAGCATTGATGCTCGAAATACAAAGCTTTTATCTTACAATATCTATGGACAAAGAATTTAAGGAATACTTCAATATATCAAAAGAATATTATGTAAATATAAGCTCGATTTTAACGCAATACATACTTATATTTCAGTGTTCTGTGAATTAATTTATTCACTGTTGCTTGGAAATGATATTAAATAACGCGCAATCCCACAAATAATATCGTAAAGCGTGACGTCACAGCGCAACGTCATAGCGCAACGTCATTGCTTGACGTCACCGCGTGACATGACGTAGGTGTGACACGCTACATTAAGCCTATTATACTAATAGATAATTTTCTCTGACTTTTGTTTGAAAAAAATATATATGTAGATACATTTAGATATTTGTTTTTCATCCTTTTGCTATTTGTTTTTCATCTGATTATTTTTTCATTATATATATTTTTTTGTATTAATTTTCGTAAGCATGAGTCAAGTATGTTCCAAAATAACATAAAACTTTTATATTCATATATAACTGAAAGCAGCAGATTAAAACTTTTTTTTATAGATTAGGTAAAACATTAGAGATAAGCTCTAGTAAACGTTTATTTTGAACAATATATTACACTAATCACATCTTCTATGCATTACTCAGATCTGAATTAGGCGGATTATATCATGAAAACATTTACAAGACTAATTTTTATAGACTACTTAAATGGTTATTACTTACGTTTGAACAATAAAATACACACTAAAACGTTGATCAGATAGTGAACATTCAAGTTAATAAGCTTCTTGTAAATTAGAGCAGTATTTCTGAAGCTGCTGACACTGTTGGATATATAGAAAACTCTATTAAAATAAAAAAAATCTTTGTATTATCGTTACTTTCAAGCATCCGTCAAATATTTCTTTTTTTATGTCTTTCTGTCTTTCACATGAAGTATCATTTGTAATACTGAACTTAAGACCTCAATAAAAAAAGAAAACAGTAGACATACATCGATAAATAAATCCAAATTACGCAGAAATATTATTCCAGATAGTTTTTTATTTTATTTTTAAGTTTAGTGCATAGTTGAACATTGATAAAGAACTGATGGCACCAGTAAATTAGAAACATTCAATATCTGTAATTAAAGCTGGTTATTGTAATAAAAAAACGAGCAAGTTGAGCGTTGCGCGTTTCGGGTTCCATACTCCAACGAATTTACACATGTGGAGAACGAGGGTCGGACTACAGTTACTTGAGGAAGAAATCAATGCCTTGCGTACTTTCAGGTTATGCAGTGGACGCCGCTAGTTAAATCTAATTTAGTGTCGTCAGTATCTACCCCCTCCATTACAACGTCTTGATATCAATTATTTTGTAGGAGCACCCTGAGAACCTTGGATCCTTCAGTTCAACGAAGATAATGTGCCGATATCCCAAATCTTGGTTGTGGTAGTGATGTTGCGAATAAATCGAAATTTACAGCTGTAAATACTTCAGAAGTTTCTTCATACAGTCATGTCTGTAGCATGGATCAGAGGAAAAGCTACGAAAATGCTCAGGATGAAGCAATACAGACAATTTAGAAATAAAATAAATAGGAAATGCAAAAAAGCAAAAGAAAAATGGCAAGAAGAAAAGTGTGAGGAAGTAGAAAAGGAAATGGTCGTAGGTAAAGTAGATGTTGCATATAGAAAGATCTAACAGAATTTTAAAGAAATGAAGAAAAGAAGTGTAAACATTAAAGCTTCCGATTGGAATCCTCTTTTAACCTGCTTTTTTTTTTTTAATGGCATTCGGCTACTCGGCCATACAGCCAGCTCAATGTGATTTGTTGGTATCAAGTATTGACACAAGGAAACTACAACATAGACAAGACATTCACAGACACAACACTAAACTCCCATGCCCTCGGCTGTACTCGAGCCGGCGACCTTCGGTACGCGGAGCAAGCACTTTAGCTCCTACGCTACCGAGGCCGGCATTCTCTTTTAAGCTGAGACGATAGAGCTAAACGATGGAAGGAATACATTGAGAAACAGTATAATTGGGACGACTTGAACAAAAGGCTAATGGAAAAGGAAGGCGATGTCAACATTGATGACTTAGGAGATCCTGTTTTGAAGACAGAATTTAATATAGCTCTGAATGACTTGAAAGCAAATAAAGCAGTTGGAATTGATGATATCCCTGCAGAACTTCTTAAATACCTAGGAAGAGAAAGAATTGAAAGATTATTCAAGCTGATATCATAAAGGTATGAAACAGAAGATATTTCCACTGATTTTAATAAAAATAACATCTCCACACTTCCGAAGAAAGCACAAGCCGACAAATGTGACAATTATCGTACCATTAGTCTAACATCACAAGCTTCAAAATTATTGACCAGAATAATATACAGAAGAATGGAAAGGGTAGTAGAAGAGATAGTAGGTGAAGATCAGTTTGGGTTTAGGAAAAATCATGGTACAAGGGAAGCAACTCTGGTTTTAAGATTAATAATTGAAGGGTGTATCAAGAAAAACAAAGATACTTTTATGGCATTTGTTGATTTAGAAGAAGCTTTTGATAATGTTAGGTGGGACAAGATTTTCAAAATTTTGTACAAGTCAGGTCTAAACTATGGAGATAGATGAATACTTTATAAACCACATAAGAATCAGATGGCTATAATAAAAGTAGAGAATCATCGGAGACATGCATCAACTAAGAAGGGTGTGAGACAAGGTTTTAGTCTGCCACGTTAATATTCAACTTGTATGTAGAAGAAGCAATAAAGAAATTAAAAGAAAAATTTCCATGTGGCCTAAGTGTTCAGGTAGAAAAAAATCAATATGCTACGATTTGCTGATGACATTGTCTTGTTAGCAGTAAGGGCTGACCGAGCGTGGTGGTGTAACAGCTAGCGTTCTGGCCTCGCATTCGGGAGGACGGTGGTTCGAAACCCCCTCCGGGCATTCAGTTTTCCATAGATTCCGAAATGACTCCATTCAAATGCCGGGATGCTTCCTTCAAAAGGACATGGCCGAATTCCTTTCCATTCCTTGCCCCCCATCCTTTCCCGTCTTTAAAGACCTCGCTGTTAGAGAGACGTTAAGCAGATTAAAAAAAAAGGAAGGGCTGAGGATATTGAGTAGTTACTGAATGGCATGAACGAAATACTGAAGGAAGATTTTGGACTGAATATAAATCAAAGCAAGAGTGAAGTGTTTAAATGTAGCAGAAATGATACGTCACAGTAGATTAAATATAAAAATAGCATCGGATGTAATAGAAGAAGTAAGTGAATTCTGCTACTTGGGAAACAAAATTACAACCGATGGCCGACGCAGGAATGATGTTAAATGCAGAATATCACTAGCAAAAAGAGTGTTCACGAAAAAGATAAATCTTTTAGTTTCAAATATTGATCTAGGAATTAGGGGAAAAAAACTGCAGACCAAGATTTCACCCCTTACTGAAGTAAATACTACGTTGAGCTCTTCCGACAGTAGTCCGTGAAGAATCCACTCTGCTGTTAGGGATGACATTGCTATCAGTCATCTCATAACCCAGAACTCAAAAAGAAGCTACATCATACATGAGCGAACCTTTTACGTGATAATTCTAATGCAGATCATTAATCACGATCAATTATTTTCAAATTTTGTTACGGTTGCTTGTGAACGGTGCTTCGTTCGAAGGAATACACAGGAAATTATTCTTGGTGTGAGCAACACGTGTTTAAGAGTTGTGACCCCCTCAGCTGTTGGCGCTGCACACGCCGCGAGTGTTGGAGGTGTGGTGGCTCGCACTCGTGTTGTTACGGTTCGAGTCCAGCCTCGGACATGAACTGTAATATTCATCTTGTGTTGACTGCAACGTGGTTCACTAAACTCACATCATAGACCAGTTAAGAAGTTAAAAATCTCTGCATTTACCTGGAGTGATTTGGGAAACCATGAAGAACTCAAATCTGGATGGCCGGACGTAATTCGAACCAGCGTCCTCCCTAATGCGAGGCCAGTACGTTAACGCTCATCCACTAAACTCGGTTAAGCCCATGAGATGTTCAGGCTACATTATAGTCAGGACTGATATACTTCTTGATCCTGAGATATATAAGTCCAGTCCAATCACTAAAAGACGTTAATGATATTTTGTAATAAAGATTTGAACTGTCTCCTGTAGTGTGCCTAAAAGTGGTAAGAAGTTATTGAACGATATTAACCACTATAAACCTAGTATCAACAATACCGATTCCAGTGCAGTTATAGCAAAATGGAGTTCAAAACTATGAAGGCATAAAACAGATTTATTTGGTTTGGGTTTTATGACTAGGCGATTTAAAGGTCATTAGGGCTTGGGAGAGCGCTGGGGAAAGAAACGGCAAGCAATGCGACCATTGCCTTTCAAAACCCTGCAAATTTCAGAAAAACTTTAGAACACCAAAATCAGGATGGCTCTGACCGGGTATTGGACATGCCTACTATGCATACCATTTATATGATACCGAAACATTGGCTTGAATTTCTCAGTTAAAAGTAAGTCTTTGGACTCTTATGTTTTCATGAAATCATTGAAATTTTTACCAGTACTGTTAGAACTGATATTTTGGATCTCCACTTTTAAGCATATCTTTATATATAAAATTTCGTGTCACGATGTTCGTCCGGGATGAACTCCGAAACTACATAACCGATTTAGATGAAATTTGGCTTAATGTGTGTGATTTAGTCCAACTTAAAAGATAGGATAGTTTTTATCTGGATTATAGACCTCAATATTTATTATTTGCGAAATAAATGTTCATTAAATGTTTGTCATAGGACAATGGTTTGTAATTATTTGTAAGCCCCAAGGCTAAGCGGTCTGCTGGCTAAGTGGTTAGGGCGTCTGACTGGAGATGGAAAGGTCCCCGGTTCGAGTCCCTGTCTCGGCGAGGATTTTTATAGACACTTAACCCGGCATTAACCCCCGGCGCAGCATGCTGTATGAGGTGAAATACGCCAGGATGGTACTGTGGTTCGGATTCGACGTTAAAATGTAGGTCCCCTGTACCAGGCAGGATGGGCGGGCTAGGTAAAGGCGGCTACGACAGGGGCAGAATGCCCAGCCAGTAGAAACCATGTCACCAGGTCATTACGACCACACGTAATTATTATTATAGTTCCATAAGTTTCTAACAGATGGCGATGTGTTAACTTATCTATACAACACTTGGTTAGCTAGGTTGGGTAATCATCCAGTAGATCACGTTCTGTTTCAATTTATTTATGCTACAGTTTATTCCTAACAGATGGCGGTGTGTTAATTTATCGAACCATCCAGTAGATGGCGTTGTATTTCGATTTATTTATGCTACGGTCTATTCCACGCCATATGTGTGAGTTTCTTCAATTTTAATTGTGCTGTGTATTGTGTTATAATTATACTGTATTGTTGTTCATCGTTTGTGTGTCTTTATACCTAACGACAAAGTAATTACACACATGAATATAACATTGAAGAAAACGTTACGATAAATTCGAATCGTGTAAGCATTTCTCGCTAACTTATCATTTTTCTTCTTCTTTTTGTTATGGTCAGCTAGACTCCACGTGTCAATTTAATTCCTCTCCTGTTGTTTTTTCTTTCTTCCTCCCCAGTACTCCTTCATTATTGCACTCCTCTCTACCTTTGAATCCTGCCATATTCAAAGTCTGCTATCGAAAAAATTTTCTTTCCATACGGTTCACTGGTATTATTTCGTTTCAAATCTTTCTAAACCTCTTGAAAGCCTGGTGTCATCCATGCTATAAATGTATCAAAAAATATCATTCTTCTTTTTCTGTTATTTTTTTCAATGTATTTTATATTTCCTCATTAGTTCTTAACTTCCATTTTACTGTATTTTTCAATGGACCCAAAAATTCCGTTTCACCACTGTATTATAGTGTCTTATTTTAAGGCTTTCAGAAAGGCACTTTTTGTTGTAATTCAAATATTTTTCAGTGAAATGTCGCCAAAGAATCTAACCTCGACAATGCGTGTAGCAGAGAGGCAAGACGCACGACGAGAGAGCTCATCAATCAGCAACACAAATCGCGGCAAGTAAGGAAGTTCAAAGAATCAGGACAGCTGAGCATCGTATGCAAGAATCTCAAGAACAGCGTGATGAACGTCTGTGACAGAATATATCAGAACAAGAGCGGCACGAGAACAGCACATAGCTACATTTAGAGAAAGAGAACGAGAGAGACAGTAAATCAGCCGTGCTTTAACACGTGTATCATTTGTTCGTCTTGCGTTCCAATATGCACCAGCCATTGATTACTCTGCACATTCAAAAACTGCAATCGGTGCAGTGAGCAAAATATGCCAGTATTATCAGGCGTTGAAATTCCGCAATGAAGCAGCCGCATGTGTTGTGCATCAGGAAAAGATGTATTATTACCACTACCCAATCCGCCAGAACATTTACAATCCTTCTTGCTGGCGAATCAAACGATTCGAAATTGTTTCTGCGCAAGACACGCAAATTCAATTCTTGCTTCCAGATGACGTCTTTTGGGGCAACAAAAATTTGCGATCTTACATCTGATGGACGTCATTTTGAAACTAAATTCAAAATACAAGGCCAGGTGTACCATAAGATTGGGTCGTTGATACCGATGCCAAACGATGACCCGAAGTTTCTCCAAATCTATTGGAAATTGTGAGGAACGCTTGAAAACTAGGTGCCAGTATAATTTCATCGAACAGAAGAGAGAGCAATTGTGGTATTGTTGGAAAATTGTTTGGAAAATAATAATCAACTTATTCAATTGTGTCGCCACAATTAAAAAATGACAACTATCAAATTGTCATCAAAGCTGACAAATTACCATCAGAGAATACGCTGGCAGATTCAACGCGCCAACCGTAGATGAAGTTGCAGTTTTTATGGTTGGTGACTCAGTTGATTAAAGTCACACGTCAAGATAGAACTGTTAGTATAATTTCGGATCTACACCGTTCGTATGACGCACTCCAGTATCCACTGATATTCTGGCAAGGGCAGAATGAATATCACATCAACATCAAACAGCGTGATCCAGTTGCTGGTAAATTTAATATTCAACTATTTAATTCGTTATTTTATTAGTAGTAGACCCGCAGTATTCCGACCAGGGGCCGGATTATAGCGGGCCCACTATATTGATTTCTTATTCTTTTTTTTACTATTTAATTTATTATTTTTTCAGGTAATAAAACAAATAAAAAAGTTACTTCAATGATGTACTACGCCCCCCGATTGATGATTAGACGTAATTAGGATAACTATATCCTTCGATATCGTCAACTGTGCCTTCAATACGTCGTGGATATGTACGCCAAGGTTGAAAACAAGCATTTGCGATTTATTCGATACAACCAGGTTAAATTACGATCGGAGGAATACATCCTCTTACGAGATACTGTTATCGGCAATATTTATGAAAATTTTAACGCCAATGATATCGGTAATGCATTTATTTTACCTTCAAGCTACATCGGCAGTTCACGGAACATGCAGGAATATATACAAGATGCGATGACTTACGTACGTCATTATGGTCGTCCAGATTTGTTTATTACATTTACATGTAATCCGAATTGGGAGGAAATACAAACTTTGCTATTACCAGGCCATCAATCAATGCATCGTCATGATGTCACGGCACGTGTGTTCAAACAAAAATTAAAATCATTGATTGATTTAATCGTAAAACATTCAGTTTTCGGTAACACACGTTGCTATCTGTATTTGATTGAGTGGCAAAAGCGAGGTTTGCCTCATTCTCACATTTTGATTTGGCTTGAAGTTAAAATCCGTCCAGAAGAAATTGATCAAATAATTTCAGCCGAAATTCCGGACCCATTAATTGATCAAGAATTGTTTGATATTGTTACCAGTCACTCGATCCACGGACCGTGCGGTGCTTTTAACATGACATCGCCATGCATGGAAGGTGGAAAATGTAAGAAGCGTTTTCCAAAGGAATATACGAATGATACTATTACGGATATCGATGGTTATCCGTTGCATCGCGCAGAAACGCTGAGAATGGTGGCCAAACATTTACAATGCGAATGTCAAATTCTAGAAACCAAGTTGAAATTGACAATCAGTGGGTCGTACCATACTCACCATTGCTTTCAAAAACGTATAAGGCTCATATTAACGTCGAGTTTTGCAGTTCTGTAAAATCCATTATGTACGTTTGTAAATATGTTAATAAAGGCAGTGATTTGGCCGTATTTGAAGGTTCAAAACGTAAATAAAAATGACGAAATAACACAATACCAAATAAGTAGATACATCAGCAGCAACGAAGCTATCTGGCATATTTTTAGTTTTCGCATCCATGAAAGAGACCCTTCCATCCAGCATCTTGCAATACATCTTGAAAACGATCAGTGTGTATATTTCACCGAAGAAAATATTTTCCAAAGAATACTTGAGCCACCAAAAACGACAAACCACAAACTGAATTTTTCACATTGTGTCAAAAATCTGATGTGTTCCGCCAATTCGCAAAAACATTATTATATACCGATGTTCCAAGCTATTTTTCATGGAAAAAACAAGGAGAACCACATCCTTCGATCGCAGGGCATATTCAAAGCAACGACTTTGCATCCAAAACAACGTGAATGTTTCTTTCAGCGTTTGTTATTGGTGAATGTTCCTGGACCAGCTTCTTCGAATGTTTACGAACAGTTAATGGTCGAGTGTTCATTACATGTCGAGTGTTCAATACATGTCAAGATGCATGTCGCGAGTTGCAGCTGCTGGTAGACAACAATTATTGGGACCTGACACTTGCTGATGCAGCGTTGACAGCCACGCCGAATAGTATTCGTCAAACTGTTTGCAATTATTTTTACAACATGTTATCCAACACAATCTTCGAGTTTGTGGGAAAAATATAAACACAGAATGACTGAAGAAATAACTGAAATTTCAGTTTATATAAATAAATAAAAAATAATTTTTATATAATTTCAATTAAGTAATTTGTAATGAAATGTAAATTAAATTTTTTATGATCGTTTGTCCTTAATTTCAACTCTCCATCACTCTTTACCAATTACATTTGAATTTCCAAATCGACCCACAATGTTTTATCTTTATTAGTGAATATTAATTTGACTACTTGAGGAAGTTTAGAATAACATTAATCCAACGTACTATAATTAGTAAGTCACAGCAACGCGTGACCGGGTCAGCTAGTGTGTCAATAATTTTGAGAATGCCATGGTCAACGAAATACATGTTTTGTTATCAGAGAGTCAACGAAATAATTCAAAGCTAACAGAGGACTAGCACATATCTAAATAAGTTGGACGAATTTCTTTGCAGCCCTTAGTAAATAATCTTTTGCAGGACATTGCAAAATATACCACATATGTTTAAAGACAGACTCAACTGGTAAAGAATAAATAAATAAACATTTTTCTTATTTTAGAGATACGTGCATCCTCTCCGTTGTTGTAACTTCTCAATCAGTGTATGATGTGATTTTAGTGATTCACAGTACAATTAGCACAAGACGAATATAACATTTTATCAAAACCACTCAATTCTGAGCCTGGACTCGATCTGGAACAACCTGAAATCAAGCAACCGCTCTGGCGGTATGCAATGGTAATTTCGACGTCTCTAGCGGCAACTCTTACACACGTGTTGGTCACACCAAGATTATTAAATTTTCGCTCATGTATAGCTTCTTTTTGTATTCTGGGTAACTCGACGACCGGTGGCGATTTCATTCCTAACAGCAGAGTGGTTTCTTTACGAACTCTTGTCGGAAGAGCTCACCGAAGTATTAACATTAGTAAGTGGTGAAAAGTTGGTCTCTAATTATGATTATACCCACAAGAAATGCATTAATTGAGAAATGAACCAATGATTTCAATGTAGCCGCAAACAAATGCAGCAGGATGATAATTACCGAGTGTTCTTACTGCACGTCTTCGGATATTTACCTTTGGCAAGAGCTGCCAACGAAGGTTTCACTCCTCATTTGATTTTTAACAACAGCAGCCAGAGAATATCGTCATAGCGGCATATCCATATTGGTTTTTTTTTCTTGGCCTGCATATGAAACGCCACTTATACCACAAACGTGACTGCACAATGTGAAGTTGTGTATTCATCTTTTTTGTTTTGTTTCAGGATTGTTCGGTGCACTTTAAGCTCCTTTCTATATTAATGGTTGGTGAAAATAAGTTTTTTGAGGCCAAAATACTATTTACACAGACTGAGTTCCGACATCTCATCTCGCCGACAGTAGTAATATGTTGGTGATTTTTTCGGCCCAGGACCTTAGTTTCTACGGTAACTATTTTATGGGTTATGTTTCCGACTTGCTTTTGATGGCAGACGCGTTTCGCCTTTATTGAAGACATCTTCAGTGCCCTAGGTAAACATATATACACACATATATATATATATACATATACAATGATGTTATTTGATTTTTGTTCAGTTTTCTGATAGTATTGACTACGTACAATACTTAAAGTTTTTATAAATGCATTCATTCACACACCAACATACAAACAGATATGCAAATACTAGATATTAACAATTACAACGAAAACATGCTGACTATTCATGAAAACCTTCACACACAAAAAGCAATCAATAATGGTAAAAAAGTTATGAATGAATATATACACCAAACAAACCAAACCTTATGCGAGACACTAAAACAGGAATAAATAGCACACGTCCTATCTTTATATATAAAGATGAATGTATGTTTGTTTGTTTGTTTGTTTATTTGTTTGTTTGTTGGTTTGTTGGTTTGTTTGTTCTTCATACAAATCCACAGTTTTTATCCGTTCTCGATGAAAATTTGCACACTTATCCTTTGAAACAAGGAGAAAAATACTGTCTACATTTGGTTGAAAAATTATCTGCATAAATAAGACATTTGTCTCATAACTTCGAAATACGGTGGTAGACAGACACTTTGGATGTGGACGACTGCGTACCGAGATTTCGCGTAGTGGCCTGTCAGCTGAGTGGCTAAAGGGCTGGATTACGAACGTCATGGTCTCCGGTTCGAATCTCCGTCGGAGATAAGAGTTTTAAAAATTGTTTTTCATCGTAAGAGTCAGGCCTGGGCCGTAGGTTATTCGGATTGAATGTTAAACCGTAGATATTAGAAAGTTAGGGGTGCAATGCGAAGCAAATCGTAGGTATTCTTGCAATGTTGTAGGTGTATACTCTTTTACGTTATAATGATCCCTCAGGTTTTGTTCGCAGTCAGTGTGTAAGTGTGAACCACAGTAATCTTTGTATATAAAGATGAATGTATGTTTGTTTGTTTGGTTTTTTTCTTTTGTTGGTTTGTTTGGTCTTCATACAAATCCACAGTTTTTATCCGTTCTCGATGAAACTTTGCACACTTATCCTTTGAAACAAGGAGAAAAATACTGTCTACATTTGGTTGAAAAATTATCTGCATAAATAAGACATTTGTCTCATAACTTCGAAATACGGTGGTAGACAGACACTTTGGATGTGGACGACTGCGTACCGAGATTTCGCGTAGTGGCCTGTCAGCTGAGTGGCTAAAGGGCTGGATTACGAACGTCATGGTCTCCGGTTCGAATCTCCGTCGGAGAAAATATTTTTAAAAATTGTTTTTCATCGTAAGAGTCAGGCCTGGGCCGTAGGTTATTCGGATTGAATGTTAAACCGTAGATATTAGAAAGTTAGGGGTGCAATGCGAAGCAAATCGTAGGTATTCTTGCAATGTTGTAGGTGTATACTCTTTTACGTTATAATGATCCCTCAGGTTTTGTTCGCAGTCAGTGTGTAAGTGTGAACCACAGTAATCTTTGTATATAAAGATGAATGTATGTTTGTTTGTTTGGTTTTTTTCTTTTGTTGGTTTGTTTGGTCTTCATACAAATCCACAGTTTTTATCCGTTCTCGATGAAACTTTGCACACTTATCCTTTGAAACAAGGAGAAAAATACTGTCTACATTTGGTTGTAAAATTATCTGTATAAATAACACATTTGTCTCATAACTTCGAAATACGGTGGTAGACAGACACTTTGGATGTGGACGACTGCGTACCGCGATTTCGCGTAGTGGCCTGTCAGCTGAGTGGCTAAAGCGCTGGCTTACGAACGTCATGGTCTCCGGTTCGAATCTCCGTCGGCGATAAGATTTTTAAAAATTGTTTTTCATCGTAAGAGTCAGGCCTGGGCCGTAGGTTATTCGGATTGAATGTTAAACCGTAGATATTAGAAAGTTAGGGGTGCAATGCGAGGCAAATCGTAGGTATTCTTGCAATGTTGTAGGTGTATACTCTTTTACGTTATAATGATCCCTCAGGTTTTCTTCGCAGTCAGTGTGTAGGTGTGAACCACAGTAATATTATTATAATTAGGGATGTAAGTCTCTGTCTTTTTGATACGTTATGTCTCCCAATTGGCTATATCGTTGTGATGGAATTTTATAAGGAAATCTGTATGAAGGGCACAGGATATTGTTTGCATTGTGATTAACAGTTGTAGTCACGAAATTTTGAGACCTTATCGAATGGTGACAGAAATATGTTGGCAATGGACTCTCATAACTTGGAAATACGGCGATAGACAGACACGTTGGATATGCACGTCTTCAGACCGTGTTTCCGTGTAGTGAGCTGGAAGCTCAGTGGCTAAAGAGCTTGCTTACGAACGTCGTGGTCTCTGGTTGAAATCTCCGTCGGGGATCAGATTTTTAAAAATTGTTTTTCATCGTAAGAGTCAGGCCTGGGTCGTAGGTTATTCGGATTGAATGTTAAACTGTAGATATTAGAAAGTTAGGGGCGCAATGCGATGCAAATCGTAGGTAGTCTTGCAATGTTGTAGGTGTACACTTTTTTACGTTATAATGATCCCTCAGGTGTTGTTCACAGTCAGTGTGTGAGTGTGAACCACAGTAATATTATTATAAATACGGAAGTAAGTCTCTGTCTTTTTGTTACGTTTTGACGACTAAATGGCTATATCGTTGTGATGTAATTTTATAAGGAAATTTGTATGAAGGGCACAGGATATTTTTTCCAGTATGATTAACAGTTGTAGTCACGAAATTTTGAGATCTTATCGAATAGTGACAGAAATATGTTGGAAATTAATTCTCTTCAAGAGGCAGTTTCGACGGTAGAATGATATAGCGATAGCTTTCCTGTCATATTATGCCGACTCGATATTGTTTGGGACTAATCCTTCGTTACCAACAACTTACTATATTTAATTCTGGCAAAAAAATTCTTAATCCATGAGTACGCAGTCGCGGGTACGAGGCTAGTAATCAAATATACCGCTACCGAACAGACATAGCTAATGACCACAGATTCAAAATCAGAAATAGTTCGACAACACATATTCTTTGGCTCACAACTTTTGATTGTCAACAACAACAAAAAAGTTTATATATAGTTCGTGGCCGGTGAAATTCCCTAGAATGCAGCCTACAACACTTTGGACAGTAGTGGTAGTGCGAGAATAGCAGCTGGTATGGAAACGCGAACTTGTGCCTGTTAATGCATATATCAAAACTTTAAGTATCTAGTTAATAATATCAGAAAATTAAACAAAAATCAAATAACATCATTGTATATGTATATATATGTGTATATGTTTGCCTAGGGAACTGAAGATGTCTTCAATAAAGGCGAAACGCGTCTTCCATCAACTGCATTTGTTTAGCTGCAAGTCGGAAACGTAACCCATAAAACAGTTACAATATTAATTTAATTATGTTTTTCCTTTTTTCAGCCATTGTATGTTCCTAAAATAAAATTTATGGCAGTACTAAAACAATAGTTCGTAAGGGCAAGCAGTCTAATGAGTTTAATGTAAAATTAACTAACTTCAAAAATCTACAATTATTTGTCAACTATTGAAAATAAATTGCAAGCATAGATGTTATAATTAATACCAAGTTATTTTATCTGGAAGAAGACCTGTATAATGTCTTCTTTTTTGTTGACAGTAGCGTTTGTTCAAAATTAGTGTTTTGTTTGAAAATGGTAACTGTTTATGTTTGTATTTACACGTAATTGCTCTTGAAATTAAAAAAAAAAAAAAAAAAAAAAAAAAAAAAATCTGTAAAGAAGTGCATTCATTTTCTGTCCAACCCTTTCACTGACGAAATATACGTCATATTTTCGTTTTTATAACGAATATGTTAGAATTTATCACGTTTTATTGTGATTTTGGTCACTCATAATTTTGGATATTCACCTGACTATGTAGAAATGATTAAATTAGTTTTAGGAGGAAATATAGTGATTCCTATCTTTCGGATATATTTGAGCATAATAGTATTTATGTATATAAAGGTTTACATTTAGATTCAGAGTCAAAATCCAAAAGACCGTCGCATGAATATTATTATTATTTTTGCGTAAACTGACAGTTAATTCCTTTTCAGCAACATTTTAATTTTGATCAGTTTCGGACCACGCTGCAAAACAAAAATTGTGTTTATTAATTATTAAGTATTTTAATTGTAATTAACATTTTGTCACTGATGAAGCCAATGAAGAATAAATATAGTGCCAAAGAATGTTAATGCATTAGTGAAAGAAAATAATTAACCTTTTATTTAAGTATTAAGGAGTACCGCGCCTAGTATTTATCTATTGGCATGCAAATGAAATAAACAAATTTGAGTGTTCGTTTTATTTAAAATAATTAAGAGTTTCGGTTTGAAGTTAAGTCGGAAAGAAACGGAGAAAGAAAATTTTGTAACAAATTTAATATAAAACAGAAGCGTTTGCAGTAGTCTAAAAATAGTTAAAAATATAGCTTTATACTGGCGGCATTGTGTGTGTTTACAAGAACAGCATGTTCTAAATAGTTTCTATTCTATTTCTTAAAAGGATAAGTTTTAGTTTTCCCTCGAAACTACATTAAAGATTGGAAATATAGTTCTATTGTGCAGGACAGTCATTTTTCTGTGTTACATTTATCCTAAACTCACCATGACATCAACTTGCCTTCACTGATGCAGTGTCGCGACGCTGTCGTTCGACTTGGAGTTTATACGGTCGTTATAACGTCGGCGATTCCTCAGGTTATGCGGGAGGGGTCTCCGTAAGGTTGTGCGCCTCTACATAATTCAAAACCCTTTCCCAAGACGTGAATGGGCTCTTAAAAAGTGTTCTTGTGCATTGTGCATAGACCTGGTCTCTGCATGACTTTGCAGGCAACGTTGAGCTGTGGCTAATATAGACACGTGTTGGCCAACTCGTTACAGGCAACATGAATTATGCAGCTACTACTTTGCGCAGTACTGCTTAGAGGACTACTGTTTCTAGTTTTCTTTTTCTAATCTGTGTATTTCGCAGGTTTAAGTTTTATTTGTTTTATGGTGAAACATGATAGGAGACCTGTTGACATGAATTGAAATTAATGTTACAGAGGAACATACTACATTATACAATATTTGAGAATATTATCTTTTTTCGAGTATGTAATTGTGTAACCAGAATACAAAAACGCTAAAAAGATCAAATCTGAATATCACAACTTCCTCAATCTTTGGGCGTTACGTAGAAGTCGTGGACGTTTGATTACTTACCAAAAAGAAAACAAAAAAAAAATCCAATTGTTGCTAATAAATACTATCAAATATCTGTAAATTTCTTCTGAAAAAATTTCTGGACATAAAATTAGATATGCTACGAAAATAAACTTTTGAGATTATGATTATCTTTTTTAAGTGAATCGTCATGCTGCATACACTAGTCGTTCATAAAACCTTTAGTCATCTTATAGATTTAAGTGATTTAAGTTTATTGAGTTACATTTATTTATTTGCTTCACGCTATACACGTCAAGGTCATTAAAGATCAGAGAGGATTGGAGGAAAGGAACGAGAAGGAATTCAGCCACGGCATTTTAGAGAAACCGTCCCGGCATTCACCAGGAGTGTTTGGAGGCATCCATAAATTACGTGAGGTGTTTTTCCGGATTTATGGACCCTCCCCCCCCCCCCCTTCGTGAGATCTGGTCCGACCATCCCTCGTTTGGTGAGATCTGTTCCGTGAGCCGCCCCCCCCCCCCCCCCTAGAAATCGCCGTCGCAACTTCCACACTTTTCGACGAAATACCCCTCAAAAATCGGCGTTCACGTGTGTTGGTATACTTTTTTTTTTTTTAGCTCTACAGTCCAACAAAATTTTCCAAAACCTCACTTGAGATTTCCGTTCACCCTCCCCCCCCAGGTAAGATTTCGCCGGATCCCCCCCATTTCACCTCACGTAATTTATGGACGCCCCCTTTTCTAAAACTGTAGAAAACAATAATCTGGATGGCCGGCCGCGTCTTTTGGAATGGATTCCTTGCCCCCCATCCTTTCCAGCCTCTAACGACCTTGCTGTTAAAAGACGTTAAGGAAAAATAAAAACAATAATAACTTTTGGAATGCGGGGCCAGAGCGTTACCGCTCACCCGGTAGCAAATTTCTTTTTTATCGTTTCGTTTTTATCCTTTTGCTCTGATGGAGCTCATTGTTTAACCTGTTTGAAATGTGTGTAATCGTTCGTACTACTTAAGGATTTACTACTACCGGTTCCGATAGTCAAACTAGGGGAACTATTCTATATTTTCCAAATCAAGTCTACTAAGTTCAGTAAGCACTCTGCCCATAGCGCTACGCGAAGCATTAAATTGAAAATATAATTTCAAAGGTTTCTATGTGAAATAATATAATTAATGAACTTTCCGTTTTAGTATATGTAGAAAGTGACCGCATGAGGTTTGCAGCAAGTAAGTGGGAAAACAATACCCTCAACATATTTCGTTAGCGTGATTATGTCATAACTAGCATTTGGTATATGGGTTGCTATTTTTACTGAATATTTTAAGAAAAAAATCCGAGAAGGTTTACGATTTTGTTTCAGGTGTTAGTGCATAAAATATTACTCGTAGAGAAATAAATTTCAGAATTCAGCATGGAAGTGAGTAAATATAAGTTGATTAGCATTTTATGTAGAAGAATTGGCTATTCTAATATTGAATCAAAATTTTTACGTAGTTGCATTGTATAGCGAGCATCTGGTAGGATTCGAAGCGTCTCACAGGTGCAATTTTGCTATTCACTTTGCAGAATGTGGATGGCGGCAAAACAAGTCCTATAAAACGGATTGAGAGTAAGTAATGTATTCAGTAAAATAATTTTCAGCTTATGATATGGAGTCGGTGGTTAAGATTTGCAATTTGGCACGTGTTACGTTTCAGTCAACCTACCCTTACGTAATGAATTTAAACAAAAACAAGTACTTCTGATGGCAAGTGAAAACTTAGTTTATGACTCACTTTGTTTATAGCTCCTGTATTAAAGAGTGATTCCTAGATTTCATTTTAATCTCTGAATCTGCGTACTACTGAAAGTTTTTACTAATGTGTCATGCTATATTATAAATCAGTATCATTCATGGACCCTTATATACACGTAGCTGGATGATCTGTAGTGTTTTCTTTTGTCATTTATTTATCGTATGATATTTAACAAGGTACACAGTGAGTTAGGAAAATTATACGTAACACATGCTTTCACATTTTCATATCTCTAGATGTTATGTTTTAATCCAGTCAACTGCACTCATCGACGCATCATGTATTTCCGCTATTGTTCCCTTGTAGGCCCGAAGAGGACAGAAACGATGTGATTGATTGTCTGTAAGGTGGCTCCACAGTAACAATTTGCAGAATCTGCCCAGCCCCATTTGTGTAATAAGTAGCAGCATCTGCCTCGTCCTGTTCAAATCCGAATGATGATTCTCCATTTGCCACCTGGGGAGATCGAAACCTTGTAATCGTACTGAAGGGTCTACAACTAGATTTTTATTGGCTACTGATGACTGCTCCCATTGAGTTGTCCACAGCTTGTTGATGTTGAGGTTGATTGCTTTGCACCACAGAGGTTTTCTTGATTTCAAGCGCTGGTGTTTAGCTTCAATAATGTCCTGATGTATTGGCAGCTGAGGGTTCTTCAGGATATTTTTTCAGATTTTTAAGAGAGCTTCTGATCTTCTTAGTGATGGAGGTGAAAGGTTACATAGCACTGGAAGCCATATGGTGTTCGTACTCCGAATACATCCCATAATTATCGGCATTGCCTGATTGAGTTGCACATCTATCTCCTGTGTGTGGGCGCTATAGATCCAGGATGGGCAGCAATATTCAGCAACAGAGTATGACAGAGCTAAGGTTGTGGATCTTAGAACATGAGCACTGGCTCTCCATGAAGTAATTGCAAGCTTTTGAAGAATCTTATTTCTAGTTTTGACTTTGGGAGCCACGTTTGAGAGATGCTGCTTGAAAGTTAGAGTTCTGTCCAGAGTTATACCCAGATATTTTTTTAATTTTTTTTTTTAATTTAATTTAATTGCAATGGAGCACAGGCTCCGGTTGCAATTTCCCTACACAGCTATCTTCCCCCTATCCTGCACCCACCTACATTTGCCCTCTACAAATTTTATCTTTAAATTCCTTCAAAGTTTTCGGTAAATTATTCATCGTTTCTCTTGGTAACTCATTCCAATCCCTGACACCCTTACCTAAAAAAGAGAATCTTCCTACACCCTTGTGCCTGAAATCGAGTGCTAGCTTGTGGTCATGGTCATCTTTTCCCTTCCATGCACTACTTTTCATACCTATTGCAATATCTTTCCATGCCTCATCACCAGTATAGGCCCTGTACACTCCCATGACCCTCCTCATCCTCCTCCTGTCTTGCAATGAATCCCATTCCAGCTCCTTTATCATATCCGTCACTGATTGCATTCTGCGATAATTTCCAGAAACAAATCTAGCAGCCCTTCTTTGCACCCTCTCCAACTCCTGTATTTGATACGTAAAATGAGGGTCCCATACTACACTACCATATTCGAGCAATGGTCTGACCAAAGTTTTGTAACCCAATTCCTTGACTTCTCTCGTACATCCCCTCATAACTCTCTCCAACAAGTGCAGAACTTTGAAACCTTTTCCTACGACCTGTCCTATGTGTCCTGCCCAGTTAAGTTTGTTATCAAAAGTAATTCCAAGATATTTGCATTTCAAGTCTTCAGCAAGCAATTCTTTCTCCACCTTATATTCATAATTAACCTTTTGTTTTTTATTTGTGTATCTAATAAGCTGACTCTTCTTTGTATTTAACTTCATTCCATGTTTACCAACCCAATTAGATATCCTGTCCAGATCACCCTGCAACTGTTTACAATCCTCTATCGTTTTGATTCTTTTATACAGCATTATGTCATCTGCAAACAATCTAATTTCAGATAGTAAACAGTCAACACAATTATTCATTAGAATAATGAATAGCAATGGTCCCAATACGCTACCCTGTGGCACACCCATTTTTACTTCCACTTCTTTTGATACTACACTTCCTACCCTAACTTTCTGTTTTCTACCTTTTAAAAATTCTTCTACCCAGCAAATGACTTTCTTATCCACTCCAATGGTTTTTACCTTATTTACTACCATTTTATGGCTTACTCTGTCAAACGCCTTAGACAGATCTAGTGCTACACTATCAATTTGGCCTCCCTTGTCCATTTCATCTGAAATATCTTGCATATATCCCACCAACTCAGATTCGCATGAATATCCTTGCCTGAAACCATGTTGCCTGCTTGAAAACCAATTTCGTTCCTCACATATATTTCTGATGTGGTTGCATATCAATCTTTCCATTAATTTACCTACCACTGATGTCAAACTGATTGGCCTGTAATTCTCAACTCTATTTCTCACCCCTCCCTTATGTACCGGTACTACTATTGCACTTTTCCAGTCCTGTGGTAAGCAGCAAGTGTCTAGACTCAATTTAAATAATATTTCAAGATAAGGTACAATGTCACATCCGGCTATCTTTAAGATATCTGTAGTAATATTATCTTCACCAGCCCCTTTTGATCAGTTGCAATTCAGCAAGAGCTGGTCTCTGAAATTGACTTCTGGATTATAGTGCGACTGTCTGTTGCGTAAATGAAATGTCGATATAACTGTTTTCTGAGGATATAAATGGAAGCAACATTTCTTGAAGTATATATCTAACTTTTCCAGATCAGCTGATAAAGTGGTTTCTGCTTCAGAAAAGTTGAGGTTCTAGTTCACCAAACAGATGTCATCAGCTTAAGTAAATTTTCTTCTAGGTGTTTCTGGTAAATCGTGAGTATACAAATTAAATAGCAGGGGTGCCAAAACAGATCCTTGAGGCAAGCCATCATTTAGTATAAATATTCTCCTTCTGTCATTATCAGAGTATATCTGAAAGTATCTATCGCACATGTTGTTAAGTAGTTCCGTAAGTTTACGACATGGGATAATATGCACAAATTTCAGAAGAAGTATTTCTCGCAAAACAGTTTTATAGGCAGCTGGCAGATACAAAAAGGAGACCACACTTACTGATTTATTCTCAAACCCATTTTCGATATGAGAGGTGAGAGTGAAAATATGGTTATTAGAACTTCTTCCTTTCTTAAATCCTGCTTGTTCCATGGGGATTGATCATTTCAGAAATTCTATTGTAGATAAGGCGCTCAAGAAGTTTGTATGTGACACTTAGAAGTGCTATTGGTCGATAGTTTACCACTTTTGTAGTGACCTTATTTGGTTTCAATATGGCTAATACTTTTGTTTTCTTCATTAACGGTGGAAAGTTTCCAGTTTGTAGGATTTACTTCAAGAGCAATCAGTTCTGCAACGTCTACTCCGCATAAGACAAATCCAATTATGAAATACCGATTATGACAATAATAGAATATGGAGGCGATACAACTTGGTTGTAAGAACTTTCCAGTACTTTTGGTGCGTGGAGCCGCAAGCCGTGACCGTCACCCCGACGGATCACAAGTCAACACGAGTAACCGTTGGGGCAGATCCTTCAGATAAGAGCCAACACAGAGGTATTTTAGAAAATATTTAAAAGGTAAAGTAAAAAGTAAAAGAAAAGTGACTGTAAGAAAGATGGAAGAAATAGAAATGAAACGGTCGTTGGTAAAACAGATACTATCTGTTTGAGGACAAAACACAATATCGGAAAAAAATATTGAAAAGATCTAGAAACGTTATAGGTGCCGATTGGAAACTACTTTTAAGTTCAGAAGATAGAGTTAAGCGGTGAAAGAAACTCATTGAGAAACTGTATGGTGGGGATGGTTTCAACTACAGTTTTCTAGAAAAAGTAAACAATGTCAACATTGATGATTTAGGTCTAGCAGACCAAGATTCAGAAACTGAATTTGAAAGATCTCTCACAGAGATTAACTCACGTAAGGTAGTTGGAATTGATAGGATTCCCACCGTTCTTCTAAAATATCTATGAGAACGAGGAATCAAAATATTATTCAAATAGAAATAAAAAAGTTACGCAGTAGGAGAAATTCCAACTGAATTTAAAAAATAATATCATCTTTACACTCCCATAGAAACCTTATCCTGATAAATGTGAGAAATAGTTTAATATACGGGAGAATAAAAGCAATAGTAAAAGAGATGTAGTTTGATAATCAATTTGGGTTGAGGGAAAAAAAAAAAGAGTACAAGAGAGGTAATTCTGGCATTAAAATTAATGCTGGATCGATGGATCAGGGAAATGATACTTATGTGGCATTTGTTCACTTACAAATATTTATTTTAATGAGAGATAGGGCAAGATGTTTAGAAGTTTCTAAGAAACAAGGTCTTAAGTAGCGAGATAAAAGAATAATTTATAATCTGTGTAGGTGTTACTTGGCTACAATCAATGTAGAGAATCATAAGAGATATGCATCAGTTATGCAAAGTAACCTAGATTTAATCTATCAGCAGTAATATTACTTGCATCTGGAGGAATAAATGTAGTAAAAGAAATGTTTGAATTTGGCACAACTGTCCAAGGAGAAAAAAAAAAGTATGCTACGATTTATTGAGGAGGGGTTGTACTGCTGATGTTACATGAGATACTGAGAAATTACTGAATAGCATGAGAAAATACTGAATAAGAAATTTGTACTAAATATGAACCATAAGAAGACAAATGGGATGAAATGTAGCAGGAGTGATAGCAATAACAGTCGATTACATATAAAAATAGAATCGTATTTAATAGGTGCAATAAGTAAACTCTTTTAATTAGGAAATAAAATTACTACTAATGGCAGTAGCAGGAATGATGTTAAAAGCAAAATAAAACAACGAAAAGAGCATTCTTGAAAAAGAGAATTTTATTAGTTTCAGATATTGAGCCAGGGCTCAAAAAGAGCTTTTTAAGACTGTATGTATAGAGTACAACACTTTATAGCAGTGAATCATACCAGAAAGAAGGAAGATTGAAATTAAGTAAGACGGTACAGTACGAAATGAACGTGATTTGGAAATAATAAGCGAGGAACGAACATTGTCGAAGAGTCCCAGCTGATCTATAGAAGCTGGCAGGTATGCTATCAGAAGATAATGTGTACTTGTCGACCTGGAGAACGACCATGGTCCGGATGTGTGTAGTCATCGTATAATCATTAAGGTATAAATCGGGCAAACTGCTGACATGTGTACATAATCACGCCACGACACAGCTCCACCAATGTGATGTGTAGGAGCTATATACACAGATATGTTTAAGAATACATGAATAAAGGCTGACGGTGCAATGTTACTCGCTCTGGTGCTATCTTCCCGTTATCTGACCTAAATGAAACTGGTCCATGGGAAGGAATCTAGATAAATGGTAAATAACTAACCACAAATTGCTACTAAATGACGAGACATGAGGATGTGAATATGGGCACCTTAAAGCCAAGTTTAACCCGTACCAGTTGTAATAAAGAATAACATGTATTAAATCCTATCAGAAACCATCTCACCCAAACTCAGTGAGTCCCACCTGTTGTCAGGCGGTGTCCAAATTCCGCGTTTTGTCTGCGTCCAGCGGTGGCGCCTCGTGCTCTCAGCTGGGACTATGGGAGAGAGAGAGAAATAAATGAAACCAGAGGGAGGTCTGTCCACTCCGCACTAGAATGGTGAGGATGGATTACACTTACTCACTGACGAGCCAGATGCTGTAATTGTAACAGATTACAATATTTCTGCGCTAGGTAAATGTCAAACCCATATTTTATATTTTGCTGACGGTCATCTCCTCATTTCGTTACTTGAATGAGCAAGCCCACTTATTCTCGACTCAGAATCAAGAATCCTTATTTGCAACGTAGTAACGCATGCCGGCTACTGCATGTTTGTTAGTAGAGGGAACATTTGATGGAAAAACTGTACAAGTAGACAAAGATTAGAATATGCGAAGCAGATATCAGAGGACGTAGGTTTTAAGGGGTACGATTAGATGTGAAAATTATCTCAAGATAAGAATTAATCCAATAGAGGGACTGATGACAGAAAAAAATTATCTAACACTTTCATGAAACGTTTATACCGCTATATCGGCAAAGGCAAATTTATTACATAGTGGAAAGGAGACAAATACGGAATACCATTTTCATTTTTCAAAAAAAATATAACAAGTAGTGCTTTTTTTAATTAAAAAAACATTTTATTTCTAAATTATTCCAATTACTGTTTTCTAACAAAATATAAAATAATTTCTTATCTAATGAGAAACAAACTCCAAATTTAAATAAATAAAAAGGGGGATAAGTCATAAATTCTCAAAGGGGTGACAAATATGGAATACTAAAAAACATTAGTAGAAACTGTCAAAAACTAAAAAAATAACAAGAAGACTTCATTATAATATAATAAGTTATATTATCAATTAGAATGGTTCAGATGATTGGTCTTCCATCAGTCTAATCCTTACAAAAGTCGCAGACATAGCTTCCACTGGAACACCCAGCACATTCAGTGTGAGCCCATTCATTGCATAACAAGCATTGTACCCACTCTTCTCCCCTGTTGTCTTCCAGAAAGTTTCCCTCACAAAAATACATTACGCTGTATATGAGTTAGGTGTACTTGATTCGGGGATGATTATCGTGTCAGATTCATCTTGAACACTCAAATCGCTCTCAGCTTCTTTGTCAGATTCTTCTCTACAAAGTTTCTTCTTAATAATTTTTTTCTTGGTAAATATTTTTTTTCTTGTTTTTGTATTTTAAAACTTGTTGGTTGTTTATTTCTTGGTTACTAATTGAAGCGTAGACTATATCGCGAAGATGTGACCATCGTTGACTTTTCTTTTTTTCTTCCTCTGTTAGATTTTTTGTTTTAATTATTGGTATGGGGGATATGTCTTGAGGACTTACGATTAATGCAGCTGACGTTGAAGACTGGTCAGAAGGTACAGCTTGGAATGTGGAATCGCTCAATTCCAGAGGGTTAGCAGTTGAGCAAGATTGTTTCTCCAGACGTTCGTCACTTGATTTCTAATGGGTAACACATTCCATGGAGTCTTCTATCTCCTCGTCTGAATCTACATCAAATTCTTACCTTCAAAAATATTCATCTTTAAAGGATATATTCTAGTTGTTTTAAAGCCGTTTACAGCATTCGCTCCAGTTTGAAACGCATTGGGGCGGACGGCGGTTCGAATCCCCGTCCGGGCATCCAGATTTGGGTTTTCCATGGTTTCCCAAATCACTCCAGGCAAATGCCGGGATGCTTCCTTCAAAAGGCAATGGCCGAATTCCTTCCCATTCCTTGCCCCCATCTTTTCCCGTCTCTAAAGACCTCGCTGTTAAGAGACATTAAAGCAGTTTTATTTTATTTTATTTTTAATCCAATTTGAACTTTTAGGTAAGCCTTACCGTAAACTTTGGCTCACTCTGAATAAGGTGGTTCGCGGAACATCAAAACCGAGGGTGGTGGTGTAACGGATAGCATTCTGGTCACGCATTCTGGAGGACGGCGGTTCGAATCCCCGTCCGGGCATCCAGATTTGGGTTTTCCATGGTTTCCCAAATCACTCCAGGCAAATGCCGGGATGCTTCCTTAAAAAGGCCATGGTCGAATTCCTTCCCATTCCTTGCCCCCCATCCTTTCCCGCCTCTAAAGACCTCGCTGTTGAGAGACGTAAAGCAGTTAAAAAAAAGGAACATCAAAATACTTAGACGCCAGTAAATATCCCAAATTTTTTTCTTTCACATACTCTACCACCTTCTTTATTTTCTCCTCGTCCCACGTCTATCTTTTCTTTCTCTTGAACTTTTCTCTCTAGATCCTTAACAATAAAAATAAAAATAAATTTTAGGAAATGGTATACAAATATTCAATAGTATTCCATAATTATCCCCCCTCTAGTATTCCATAATTGTCGCCCTCTGGACATGCACTTTGGATGGTTATAACAATGGTTCCATCAAATAAAACGTGAATCACATTTATGCTAAAATAATCTACAAAGTGTGCTTTATTAGCCCACATTATTAACAAAAACCAAGAAATATAGGTTAAATATAAAAATAATTAGGCAAGTAAAACTTACCAAAGTTTTCTCCATCCAAAAAATGAAAAGGAACTCGTCCTGAAAGCGGTGTGAAAGACACGAATGGTGGATCAAAACGAAACATTTCACCTAGCACATTTTCCCCACTGTACTTCAAATGATTATTTAAAACGTAGTTCTGAAAACAGATAAAAATAAAAAAGAGTTCCATATCATTCCACACATAAAATGTGCTAATTAAAAGATATTTGCTAGAGACTTCTACAGGGCGTTCGCCGGAAAACGCTACCCTCCCAGTCTGTTGCCGTCGGCAACTTGCTCGGTCAGTGGAGAAGGCAGTTTCCGCCACACGCCACCGTGAATCACCGCACTGTTTAACACCTCCGCTGCCCCAACAGTGCAGTGCAGTGACCCTTACATTGTTAAGAACGGTTTCTTTGCATTGTAGATAGTTTGTGACTTCAGTCTCTTATTAATCAGTGTTGTGAATAAACGTTTCTTTGCGGTTTGGCTGGTTTGGGGCTTCATACTCTTATTAATCTGTACCGTGTTTGAGTGTGAGTAAAATTATGGTACGTTACAGTTTGCAACAAAGAATATTTCTCTACGATACATATGTGAAGAAGAAGTCGTTTAAAAAGTGTCGCAGTAAATTTCGTCGCGAATTTCCTGGTTAAAAAAGTAAGAGAAACGGGTTCATTTTTTAACAAAAAGAGACTGTCGGTCAACCGTATTCTCACAGAGGAAAAAATTGACGATATCGCTTTTCGACTAGAACAGTCACCCAAAAAATCATTAAGTCAGTTAGGGCAGCGTGTGTCTCGAAATATGTTCAGAAGATGTGAAATGTGCATTACACAAGAGGGTCAACACTTCCAGCATCTTTTATAAGGTAAGCTAATGAATTACGTCACATTTAAATGCTTAGCACACAAGTTTATGAAGTTTATGAAGCGTAATTATTATGAAATAGTCCGCGACCGACGGTCGAACAATGCCGGAAACTGACCGCTCGCTCGCCGGGAGCAGTTTCTTCCTTGTAGCGCTAACAGTGGGTTGCGTTTCCCGGCGAACGCCCTGTATATCCCCATATGACACACGATGCAGTAACAAAATAGTTCAAGCTTTCCAACAAATCTGTATTTACCATTTTTTGACGCAATGCTGAAATGTTCTTCAAAGAAACGAATGTCCATATTAAAATAAACAGCTCTCTAAGAAGTATTCGTTATGTTTCGAACGAAATTAATTATCATATTAGGTTTGGTTTAAAAATACAGGCTATTTCTTTCTGTGAATGTCTTTTTAATTTGTCGCATCTCAGCATATCTACTGCTCTGAGCTAAATTGCTGGCTGCTGTATTTTACAAGAATTGTTTTTGCGGTGTCTTATTCTGCGTCGTCGCTAAAATTTAATTGTTCCATTTGAGAACCCATGGACAAGAACATTTTAGAATTCAAGTCTTATCAATATACGTGTGTCTGATACTAGCAACATGAACGCTGTTTCAAACAAAGGATGTGTATCCTTGCCGAGCAATGACGACTGCTGCCAAGTAACATCCAAACAAAGCGCAGAAAGAAAGTAAATTTTTATGCCTTAGTTAAGCTTGCTGATCTATATGCATAACAGAAGTTTGAGACGTACAGCGTCATCCACAACAAAGTAATTAACCTACAAATATGAGCCGAAACATTCTATGTTTGGGGTTTCCCTTGAATAAATACGGGTAAAATCACCAATGTTAGAATGATTTGGGGATGAAAATACATATGTGTACCAAATTACCTATTTCTAAGACCGCAGGAAGTCTTGTGGAATTATGATGACGGAGTTTCGTGTTCATTTAAAAAATTTAACTTCAATAACTTCCAAATTAGTGAGAGGAACGAAATAAAATTCACCACATTAGTTAAACTGAGTAATCTCTATCTATAATTCAAATCTGAGTCATATAAAGATATTAGAGTAGAAACCAACTTCACGTTTGATGATAGAAAAGGGGTAAGTATACGGAAATTCACAATTGAATTTTTTATGATTTTGGGGTAAAACTGTATCTGTGTACAGAAGTATCGCTTTTTACTGCTTCGGGTAGGACCTTGGGGTTCTGATGATCAACAATCAGTGAGCGAGTGAGTGAATCACAAAATCGGCAAAATTTGCATATGAAAGGAAGGAAACAAATTTTAATTTCTTTAGTAAGCTTGCTGATATCTATGCACAATACAAATTTGAGACGTGTAGAGTCACCCAGAGCAAAGATGACTAGACATGGCTGAAGTCTATACAGGGATTTTAAGTTTCTATTATCACACGTGATGTACACCATCTTCACAAAATCAAAATTTTATTTTCCATGAGAGCGTTCATATTATTTTTTATGTTTGTAAAATGTACAGGGAATGTTAAGCTCTTGGTTAAAACTGATTTTAACTTGCTTAAAGTTTGTCGGGCGCAACACTCTGCCAGTAACTTTGTATACAGTGTAACGTCTCGTATATTTGCTTTAAGCTTTGAAGCATTATTTCACGGTTGCATGAACTCGACAGAAGGAGTTACCCACGCTGTTTCAGCCGCTCCCACGGTGCCAAGCCATTCTGCTTTGATTGGCCGGCGTTACAACTACCTGTTATTACTTTCGGATAGTCATGAAACACTTTAAAATGTTCCCATACATTATGTTTTTTAATTGTTTTAACCGTGGGTGTAAACGCAATTATTTAAATATCACGAGATTCATGTTATGCAAGTAATTCGGAAAAACTATTTTTTACATATTATTTTATGGGGTCAGCGTAATTAGTGAATTTTAGATTGGGGAACAATTGATATTTCTTAGCTGAATACTCGAACAGCATTAGTTACTGTAAAATTATGACTGACGCAACTTGGTATTTATCTCAATGGGTTACCTTAGGTTACAAAAACAATGTAAGCTATGTATGTTTACAATTTTAAAGGAGTATTACTACAAAGTCGGTATTTTCAGAAGTTTGGTATTCCTTTTGAACAAAAAAAGTAATAATTACTATTGCTTTCTAATAAGAAAGTCTTCTACTGATGTAGCCCTCTATTTGTTAACTTCTTTTTTTCTTGCAATGAACTTGTCATATTCATTCCTCGTTCATCATTCTTATACCCGACATTTCATCATTGCAGATAGTGCATCTAATTGATCTATCAATCTCCTGATTTAGTTAGCATATTTATTATTTCGTCGAGAGTTTTTTTTAATCATACTATCCCAATTCCTTTTAAAACTGCTGCATGGAAGGTAGTGACAGTGTTTTTAACTCTCGCTGTTCTCTACATGGCTGAGGGTCCAAAAGTTCGTGCAGCTCGCATGCTTCGAGAGTGAAATTTACAATTAGTTGTTAATATTTTCCTAGCGATGAATTCTTCATCAATAGTAACTCTTGGAAGACTAATCTTTTACTTAAGTCATTATAGTTTTATTGGTAATAATTTTCGCTTATTTTCTGGTTCCGTTTCGCAGTACCACTACAAACTGTAAACTAAATCACACCTTCTTGTCAATATAATAACTGCCACTCCGTATCTAATCTCATTTTTAGGTAATTAGCAAAATACGTGAATCTATGCCATATCATATTAAATTCATGAAAAAATAGGTCAAGAAAACATTTCGAGCAGTTCGAGAAAATTGAGTATGCCTATCGCTGTAGTTCTCAATTTGTAGCGCCTTTCCGGGCATCGATTGTGGGGAAGCCGAATCGTTGAAGATTTTTATATTGAACTGTAGTTTGCAGGAGCTGAGCCGCTGAAACAACTGGGTCCACGACCGATGACAGCTGCCAGCTGGGACAAATACGTTTGACAAGTCGGGCGTCCGCTACACGCCAAAGATGGCAAACCCAGGTGGCTCTAGTAATATGGAATCGACTTGGTATGAATTATTTTTAGGAACACCGTGAGGCCTGATGATCCTTAAATTATAAGACCTTTGACCTGGCAATGATGGCATAAATAAATCAAATAATAAAACTAAATACTATTCCCGTTTCCCTTGGGAATGCGAATACAACAAATGCGAATTTAGAGTTCCAAAATGAGGATTCAAAAAGCCTAAGGATAATGGTTCTAAATTACCGGAGTATCAGAGGGAAAGTATTTGATTTCCAAGCTGAATTTGCCACAAAAGATGTAGATATAATTCTAGTGACCGAAAGATTGTTGACACCCGAGGTTGCAACCAGCCAAGTGTATATTCACCGTTTCAATTTTTTCGCAAAGACATAACCACCCCAGTGGGTGGAGTTGTATTCCTGGCCGTTAACTGAAACTGGAAATTCTTGCAAGTTAAAATGGGTGAAGGTAAAGTAAAAAAATTGCAGAAATTTAAAGTTCATAATACTATCGTTTTATGGACCTCTGGATTATCTAAAGCGAAATATTTTAGAGTCTCTTAATATTATTTCTCAAAAATTTCAAGAACATATGTGTTCATGGGTAAACTACCGTCAGTTAAGTGACCCATATGTACTTTCAGGTTAGGAGGAAAAAATATTGTAAGTTGACCGCAACGTTCCTCGAATCGTTCGCTGTTTGATCAGATGGTGAAAGATAATGCGTTGAGGTAAAGATAACTTGTCCATTTCGGATCTTATTCTAATAAGTAGTTCCGAATTTTGTTGATACAGTTTGTATAGAAGTCAATACAAGCGATCCCAAGACTTATATTAATTTTGAGTTAGCGAAAGCCTCAAGACATATTTAAATATTGCTTCTATATGGCAAACTATGCAGGTATGGTATAACACATTGCGAAAAATTTGAAACCTACGCGCTAGTTACATTGGTTGAGATACATTTTTGTAATTTAACAGCAATAATATGACGGGTATAAATAAATTTATTCCTAAAGTTTGGAAGTAAAACGTTTGCTCAGCAAGCAAGGTGTGGCTGTAAAATAACGAGACTCATGCTTCTACAGATGTTGTACGTACGCACCAAAGGGTAACTACTCACAGCCTTCTGTTTCGAATGCAGCACCTCATGCGTCTGGTCGTTGCCTTCATTTTAATAACTGTAGTTTTGTTTTGCTGGAAAAAAAATGATAATAGAACTACGAATTGTCGTGAAATTTCACATAATACTTGAAAAAAAAACGCTACTGTAACATATGTTTTATTACAAGAAGTGTGTGGCAGTGAATATTTATCACCTGGGTTTGGAAATGATTGTGAGAGACGGATCAATAAGTGATCAACGGGAAGCCACAGCATTAAAGAGCCTAAGGGTCTGTCGAGGATATATACGGTAAAGTTCACGGCGTTCCGACGGCTCCTGCCACTTCCCGTAGGATTCACGGTGGTAGAGCTACGCATTCCCATTACAACCTTCAGCACAAGAATGGTAAGCGCCACGCTCCCGCCGTTCTTTACCTTCTTGCGGAGTTTCCTCAACGGTAATCATTGGATAGCAGGCTCGATGGTCCTGGGCAGCCGTTCCGGACGTTCAGGTTCGAGGGTAGAATCCTCGGCTTCCACGGGGGTAGAACCCCAGTCCTCTGGGCCACAGAAAGGCGTTCTACCGCCAGAGCTATGCGGCAGCCTCCGAGGATTACACTTTGAATGACGGTTTCTTTCAGGTGGTAAAATAGTCCCTCAATCGGATCTACGGGAGGGGACTGCGCATGGCAGAGACATCAGAATGGATAGCAACATTCTATTAGTCGGAGCGTGGAATATTAGAAATCTGAATAGGGCAGGTAGATCAGAAAACTTAAAAAGGGAGATGGAACGATTTAAGTTAGATGTAATTGGGGTTAGTGAGATTAAGTGGAAGGATACACAAAATTTCTGGTCTGGGGAAAACAGAATAATTAATACAAACGCTGTCGGTGGAGTTACTGGTGTAGGATTAGTAAAGGACAAGAAAGTAGGAAAACGGATAATACACAGTTCAGTCACATTAATGTGAACACCTCTCAAAAACCAGAATAACCACCTTTGGCAGAGCGGACCGCTGTGAGGCGTGCAGGAAGAGAGTCAATTAAGCTTCTGAAGGTGTTCACTGGGATGTTGAGCAATGCCGACTCATGTGCCGTGGCCAGCTGCGCTAGATTACGCGGTTGAGGATCCATGGCGGGAACAACCCGATTGAGGTGGTCCCACAGATTCTCGATTGGGTTTAAATCCGGTGAGTTTGCTGGCCAGGGGAGTAAGGTAAACTCATCCTGGTGCTCTTCGAACCATGCACATACACTGCGAGCTGTACGATACCTCGAATTGTCCTGCTGGTAGATGCCATCATTCTGAGGAAAGATTATTCACATGCAGGGGTGGACATGGTCCGCAAGGATAGATACGTACTTGTGCTGATCCATCGTGCCTTCGACAATGATGAGTTCACCCAGTGAATGCCAGGAAAACATTCTCCAAACCATAATGCTCCCTTCTCCACCCTGGATCCTTCCGGCAATTGTTGCAGGGTGTTTGCTTTCAGACGTTTCACGCCGTATGCGCCAACATCCATCTGTCCGATGGAGCATAAAACGTGATTAATCGGAAAATGCCACCTGTCGCCACTCTGTGGACGTCCAGTTGCGGTACTGGCGTGCAAATTCCAGCCTTCGTCGCAATTGAACAACAGTCAGCATAGGTGCATTAACCAGGCGTCTGCTGCGGAGGCCCATGCGCAGCAACGTTCGCTGAACCGTTGTTGAGGATACGCCTCTTGGTTCATCTGAGCGGTCAGTTGCTCAACAGTTGCACATCTATTTGCCCGAACGCATCTCCGTAGCCTTCGTTCGCCTCTGTCATCTATAGCCCGTGGTGCATCACATGTTCCACGCAGCTGATTTTGAATAGTGCAATTTTGCCATGCACGGTATACTTTCACCATGTCGGCACGTGGACAGTTCACAATATTAGTCGTTTCCGAAATGCTATCACCCTTGGACCGAAAGCCAATAATCATGCCCTTTTGGACGTCGGATAAATCGCTACGTTTCTGCATTACGCCAACGATTGAAATGCTTTCCGGTGCCCTAGGACATCCTTCATATGCACTTCACTGTAATGTGCTGCCACCTGTCTTCTGTGATTGGTAATTTCACGTTGACGTCGAAAGTAGGTGGTGGTCACATTAATGTGACAGGACTGTGTATAATACGAACAGGAAAGTGACAGTATTATTTTGATGAGGGTAGAGACTAAGACCATTCCAATCATATTAGTACAAGAATATATGCCAACGTCACAGAAAGATGAGGAAGAAATAGAGAAAATATAAGCCGAAATGGAAGAATAATTGCAATATATGAAGGGGGATGAAAATCGAATAATAATTGGTGAATGGAATGCGGTAATGGACTAATAGTAGAATGAAAAGAGGGGAATACTGTAGGAAGTTTTGGTGTAAGAGAAAGAAATAAGCTAGGAAGAAAGGAAGATGGTTGTTAGAATTATATGGAAAATATAATGTCGTGGAGACCACACTATTGAAAAATACGTCCAGGGGATACAGGAATATATCAGTTAGATTAGATCATGGTCAAACAGAGAATCAGGAATCAAGTTCTAGACAGTAAAGCACATCCAGGAGCGGACATAAACTCTCACTTCAAGCTGACAGTTACGAAATTCAAAAGAACAAAGAGATATTTCAGAAGTGAACAAATTGAAACAATCTAACACGAGAGAAAAATTTGCAGAGGTGGTAGACGTGGGTCTAAGAAATAACTCTGAGAGGAGTTCAACTGTGTATTACTTTAATGCGTTGAATAGAGAAATAATTATAGCTGGTAAAGAAACATAAGTTTTTAGGGAACAAGCTGCAAGAAAACCTTGGATCACTGAATAATATTTTGAGTTGATGGATCAGAGGAGAAGGCACAAAAATGCTCAGGATGAACAAGAAGAGACCAATAAAGAAAAATCAGAAATCAAATAAACATGAAAAGTAAAGAGGCAAAAGAAAAGTGTGAAGAAATAAAGGAAATGGTCATAGATAAAGTAGATGTGGCATTTAGGATGATCAAATAGACCTCTTTTAAGCTCAGAAGATAGAAGTAACCGATGGAAGGTATACGTAGAGATATTATACGATGGGTTGAGTTCGAACAACAGTGCACTAGAAAAGAATATGCGGAGTCGACATTGATTACTTAGGAGATCATGTTTTGAAGTCAGAAATTTATCGATCTTTGAATGCTTTAATATCAAATAAGGCAGTTGGAATTGGTGAGGTTTCTGTCTAGGAGAAGAAGAAATCCCAAGAATATTGAACCCTATATTGTGGTGGGTACCTTGGTGGGCAAACTACATTACAATTATCTTTCATACCTTTATGATTAATAATTGTGGATTTTAATCTTAATTTTTTTATGAAGGAGTGGGAATTTATTAATTTTGCAAGAATCTCGACGTTAGTTGGAATTTAGGAAAAATTGTCACAATATGACATTTATTTTCTTATCACTGGTGATTACAAGTCTGAGCGAATTTACCGTTAACATTAACACAAATTGGCAAAATCATAAAAGCAACGCTCAGAGTTACAATTAGCCGTCATGGGCAAGCAAACAATTGTATATTTACTTTTAAATATATCTCAGAATCAAAATGCAAGAAATAATGACAATTGGAACAATAAAAATACAAGTTATGATGACCTCAGACAAAGGTATCATAATACTGTGACTTTACAGTTAAACAAGAAAATCATGGGCGCCAGAATGAACAATATATCATTCGAGAATAACTAGTTCTGGCCAATTATGCCGCTAGCTCAGGGGTTTTTTTACAATTACAAATTGAGAACATGGACCTATCCTCTCAAAGTCGCTTACGGGTTCTGTTTCACGGAATGCACAATCACATGGCTTGGTCGTAATCAATTACCATTGTAGTTCTGCGTCTGATGTCTGTGATGAGTGTAGCGGACCCACGATATGTGAGAGTATCTCACAAGTCGGCTATAGGCATCTCTGGTCTGGCAATGCGCATCATCGCATTACCGGCTGTGTTGCGGTGATACGCTCGCTCCAGCAAGGCAAGCTGCAGTTAGCGAAAGAAGTCAACTTTCCAAGTCAACCTCAGACTGGTGCGATCGAAGTTCGAATGTCCAGCTCCTCGTTCCTCGGTCCACGAGGAAACTTCTCGCTCCGCCCATTTGTAGTCTCGAAGCTCACATACAACAAAAATTCCCAGGATTTTGAGTTATACGCTCATTTTGATTGGATCTTCAGGTCGGCACCTAATGTCACGTGATATCCTCGATATGTGATTTGGCTAGAGTATCTAACAGAGGTCGGACATATTCGGCTAAGTTCGGGGACGACTCTGTTCTGGCGGCCGGCCTTTCCCGCCCGGTGAGTAACCTTGTTGACCGCCTATCCCTAGGGAGCAGAGTGTGTGGTCTGGCAAATCCCAAATCCGCGACTTCTTGTCGCCAAGGCTCGGGAACACCAAGATTAGCTTCAAGCCTACATAGCCCAATAATTCTTGAATCTTCGCTTTACCAAGATACACTGTATGTTCATCATTTCATTACAGTCCTCACTTGGAATCCTGCGTACTTTATAAAATTACAACAAAAATCTATTTAGGTGGTCGCCCAAGATTTATGTAAATTACTCTAATATTATTACCTATATAATAAAAATGCACCTTGTAACGTGGCGACAGCGCGGCTCGTTACAATATGAAGAAGTTATAAGATAGGAGAGATTCCATTTGATTTAATAAAACTATAATCTTCACACTTCCGTAGAAAGCACAAGTTGAGAAACGTGAGAATTATTGCACCATAAATCTAACATCAGACGTCTCAAAATTATTAACCAGAATAATATAGAGAGGAATGAAAATTGATGTAGAAGAGACAATAGGTGAACATCAGTTCTGGGTTAGGAAAAATCGTGTACGAAAGAACCGATTCCAGCTTTGAGATTAATACAAGGATGGCGGATCAAACAAACAATGATACTTTTATGGCATTTGTTAATGTAAAAAAAAAAGCTTTTAATATTATTAAGTAAGACACGATGTGGAAAATTTTAAACAAGTCAGTTATAAAATAACAAGATGAAAGAATACTTAATAATCATTATACGAATCTACCGACTTTAATAAAAGTAGAGAGTCACGAGAGACATGTATTAGTTAAAAATGGTGTGAGACAAGGTTGTAGTGTATCCTCATTAAAATTTTATGTAGAGAAAGCAATAAAATTTGAATGTGGCATAATTGTTCAAGGAGCATACATTAGTAAGCTACGTTTCTCAGAGGATAATGAGAATTAGTGAGTGGCATGATCAAAATATTGAAGGAAGATTTTGGATTAAACGTAAACCAAAGCCAGACAAATGTGATGAAATGTAGCAGAAATGATAGCACAGTAGATTAAATATAAAAATAGGATCAGATGCGATATGAGAAGTAAATGAATTTTGCTACCTAGGAAATAAATTACAACTGATGGCTGAAATAGGAGAGCAGAATAACAATAACAAAAAGAGTCTTCGTGAAAAACTGAAATCTTTTAGTTTCAAATATAGATCTAGGACACGGAAAGAACTTTTTAAATCTCCATTTGTGAAGCACAGCACTTTATGTTAGCGCAGCATGGACTTCAGGAATACCAGAAAGATGAAATATTGAAGCATTTGAAATATAGTGCTATAGAAGGATACTGAAAAGTACTAAGTACGAAATGAACGTGTTTAGGAAATTATTGGCGAGAAAAGAAGCTTGTGAAAGTGAGCAGAAAGAGTGGGTCATAGTTTGAGACATGCGGGATTAATTAATTTGTATCTGGTTGGAACAGTCGAAGAAAAGAAATGTAGAGAAAGACAGCGATTAGAATATATGAAGCAGATAACTGAGGGCTTAGGGTATAAGGTACACGGTAAGATAGGAAGGGTTGAAGGATTGTATCTAACCAGTCGACAGACAAAACCATTGATGTAATAAGAAGTTCTTGTGAAGATATGCAGTCTCTGATTAATGAAAACAGGGAGTTACCGGAATCTAGTATATCTTGCATTTTTAATTCACGACTTATACCATATGACTAATATGGGATATGAGGTTTGCTAAGGTGTTATTAGAATAATTAATAGCACTGTCCTATTTACGGTAGCTTCCGCAAAATACCCAGTGCTAACAATTCATAAAACTTTGTTGTGGAATGAACATAATGAGAAGGTAATTGGGAAAGCAAACGATATCCTGGAATTCCTATGTCGTAACTCAAAACACCGGAAGTTAGATCGATTGCAAACAAAGCACTAGTGCGACCTCTCTTAGAATATTGTTCTTTTGTGTTGGGCCCGCTTCGAAAGTGGTAAATAGATGCTTTAAAGTAGATCCAAAGGAGAACCACTCAGTTTGTGACAAGTATATTACCAGAGCTGGAGGAAAAGCGTAAGTGCGATGTTGACTGACTTAGGTTGGGAAGATCTGGAATACCGTACTAGATGCTCTTGTCAGAAGCTAATTGGAATGCTCATGACAGACCTATTTCAAGATGGCAGTAAACACATTTTAGTACTAGCAGCATTCATCTATAAAAATGGACAAGAAAATAAGAGAAGTCAGGAACAGAACCGATTCTTTTTTAACTTATTTTTTTCCACGAGCGATTAAGAAATAGATTAGGAAAGATATATCGAGAAAACTTAGAATCCGGCAGAAATATGTCTTGAGAAACCACTCAGACCATTCAGATCTGGATTTGTCATGATTTTGCTAGATCGCTCCAGGACGGCGATGGTTCCTCAGAATCTCCTTCCGATTCTTGAACTATCAGACATTAAGAGAGGTACAAAGCACCTAACGTTACCCACTTTTAGTGAATTTCGGAGCAGGCCTAATAGTATCTCAAATTTCATGCAGTGTTTGCTGCTATGTAGTGGGTATGTCTGGTTTCGCACGCGAGAAAGTTGTGGACCGATACCAGCATTCCAAATTACTTTTAAATACTAAATAAAGTTTAGAAATATTTGTTTGGTTGTTTGTTCAGTATAATTAAGTCCAAAATATGCCTAGTAATGTAAATATTATAGTTTAAATAGTTCAGAAAAGTTATAGTTCAGTAAATTTGAAGCACGCATGTTTGTTTATATTTTACTAACACTAGTTTATGGGAATTAATCTTTTAAAAGCTAAGGTAACAACTTATTACTATCAGGTTTAGTGTTTTAAACGGCTTAGACTTTTGGTAACTGTAGGAAAGTGTTCTATTTGCAAATTATCCTACGTGAAATATCGAGAGATTGTTACTGTTAAATTGTAGTTCTGGTGGTGGTTTAGGTTGTAGTTGTTAAGAGTAGGAATATTGTGAAATAATGGTGTTGTGTGTAATAAATCTATGAAGGGAAGGTGCTACTTGTTGCCAACCAGAAAGTTTTTTTTTGCTGTCATCAGTCTCTCGACTGGTTTGGTGTAACCCTACAAACCTTCCTATCTCGTGCTAGCCTTTTCATCTCAACATTCCTCTTACAACCCACGTCCTCAATTATCTGCTTCATATATACTAATCTCTGTCTTCCTCTGCAGTTCTTACCTTCGACTGTTCACTACACTAACAAAATAATCAATCCTACATGTCTCAAAATATGATCTACCATCCCGTCTCTTCTTTCTGTAATGCTCTTCCACAAACTTCTTTCCTCGCCCATCATTTCCAGAACTCGCTCGTTTCGTACTTCATCCGTCCACTTAATCTTCAGCATCCTTCTACAGCACCACATTTCAAATGCTTCAATTTTCCTTCTTTCTGGTTTTCCTAAAGTCCATGCATCACTGCCATAAAGCGCGGTGCTCCACAAATAGAGTTTTAAAAAGTACCTTCTGAGTCTTAGATCAATATTTGAAACTAAAACATTTCTCTTTTTCATGAAGGCTCTTTTCACTACTGCTATTCTGCTTTTAACATCATTTCTGCCATCGGTTGTAATTTCACTTCCTATGTAACAAAATAATTGTTTAAAAAACATAAAAACCGCCTTCAAAAAAGAGCACTAAAATTTTAAAATAACTTTATACCTTGTTAGAAGAAAGTAAATCTAAATGGACAATATTTCACATTACGTTATTGAAATTTTTACATTAATTAGTTATTTTTGGAGTCGGTGACAGCTGTCAGATCGCGCAGATCGAATTACTGAACTTTATTTAGTGTTCAAGGGGAACCGAGAGTACGAACAAAAATTCCAAATTTTTTATAGCATGTTGTGAGGAATATTGTTTTATTACGGGAGACAGCTTAGGGAAACAAATTACGGTATGTTTTCTGTGGCTCGGCCTCGTTGGTCATCCAGGCATATCTCTGGTGCTACAGTGTCTGCATCATGCAGTAATCACTTTATAGTTAGTATAATATCGGTGTATCATCTATATGTTTCAGTTGTGTTGAAAAATGTTTCTAGAATTAATTGTAGGTAAGTAGTAACATGATTTTTTATGTATTAATGTTATTTATTATTGTTTTTATCTTTTTGTTTTTCTTGCTTCGGCTGGCACCGACTCCAAAAATAACTAATTAATGTAAAAATTTGAATAACGTAATGTGAAATATTGTCCATTTAGATTTACTTTCTTCTAAGCAAGGTATAAAGTTATTTTAAAATTTTTAGTGCTCTTTTTCGACGGCGGTTTTTATGTTTTTTAAACAATTATTTTATTTTCAAATTTTTAGTGGTATTATAGTTGATTTGTGTTTAAATATGCCGCAGCAGTTCTAATTTTGCGAACTTGCTGGTAGCTCAGTGGATAAAGCGAATGCTTTAAAAAAATCTGTCTTTACAACAACTTTCAGAATGGGGTGAATTGGATGCTGTGTTAAGGACATTTTGGTCGAGGCAGTGTTTCGATCTAATCATAACATCTGTTAAAGCTGCTGCTCGATAATCGAAACATGTAACATCTGGACATTAATACTTACCTCATACACAAATCTGTCTCTGGAATATATCTGTTCGTTCCGGCATCACACAGAAAATATAGATATTTAATTGGTTTTCACAACGTAAAAGCTTGGGGTCCAAGTTGAGACATTAGGACACATACATTTTATAAATATTCTGCAATGACTTTAAAATAGCTTAATTGATTTTGAAGTTACTTAAAACTGTGGATTTTGTAAAGAACATTGGAAATTATAAGTGATGGGGGTAAAGGAGAAGAGGGATTGGTCTTTTGTATACCAAATGTAGACTGTCTTTTCTGATTCATTTAAACTATACGTTTGTAAATTTCTATTGATATCATATAAAATTTTCAGGTATGTATAAAAAAAATAATTAAGGGGTGTGGAAGTGAAGAGTAGTTTGGTTTTTGCTATGGTAGTTTGGACAGTACTTTTCTCTCTGTTTTAAAGTATACATGTGCAAATTTTCATCGAAACCAGATAAAAACTGTAGCTTTGTGTAAAGAACATTTACAGAAAATAAATGGGGTAAGGGAGTGAGCAGTTGGGTTTTGTAAACAAAATGTTTCTCTTTGTTCTTAAGTATACATTTGCAGTGTTCCATCGAAATCTGATAAAAACGGTAGGTATCTATAAAGAACATTGGAAATCAGGAGGGGTGGGGGTAGAAGGGAAGAGGGGTTGGGCTTCTGCAACCTAATTTAAACACAATTGTTATGTATTTTTTAAAATATATGTATGCAAATTTTCTTCAGAATCAGGTAGAATCAGTGCTTTGTGTAGATTAAATGTGTGGAAAGGGGGAGAGAGGTTTGGCTTCTCTAAACCAAATGCAGACAGTAATTTTTTGTTTGTTTTGAAGTATACATGAACATACTTCCTTCAAAATCAGATAGAAACGGTAGCTTTATATAATGAAGATTGACAGTAATTAAAGGGGTAGACAGGAGAATAGGGTTTCTGTTTTTGTCAAAGTAATGGGAGTAGTATCTTTCTGTTTCTATTTGCTTTAAAGTATACACATGCGAAGTTCCACCGAAATCGGATTAAAATGAGGGTTTTTACAGACATTAATTGATGAGAAAAGGGAGCTAGAGTAATTTTACTTCCTAGGTAACAAACTAATTGTTTAAAAAACATAAAAACCGCCTTCAAAAAAGAGGTCAGAAATCTTCTCCATAAAAAAATACATATATGTGCCAACTTTCATAAACATCTGTCAAATGGTGTCAACTGTAGCTTTCAAAAAAGAAAATTGACAAACGTCAAGGGGCGGAAACGGGGAAAAGGGTTCAGTTTTTGCAAACCAAAAGCTGACATTATTTTTCTCTTTGTTTTACAGTAAAAGTTAGCTAAGTTCTATCTAAACTGGATAATAACTGTGGGTTTGAATAAAAATTGAACGGTTTAATGGGGAGTGGGGGTGTTTTTTTAATTTTTTGGTCAGAAACCTTCCTCGTGAAAAAATACATATAAGCGCCAACTTTCATGGTAATAGGTCAAATGGTGGCGTCTGTAGCTATTTATAAAAAAAAATTGACAAAAATTAAAGGGTTGGTAGGAGGAAGAGAGGTTGAGCTTTCGCAGACCAAATGATTACAAGATTTTTCTGTTTGTTTTAAAGTATACATTGCCAATGTTCAATCAAAATCAGATATGAAATATAGGTTTCTATAAAATTAAGGGGCGTAAAAGGGGAGAGGGGGTGGCTTTTTTATTTTTTGGTCAGAAACCTAGTCCATGAAATATTACATGTATATGACAACTTTAATGGAGATTAGTTAAATGATGTCGACTACAGTTTTGTATAAATAACATTGGCAAAAATTAAGGGGTGGATAGGGTGAGAGGGGTTCAGTTTTTTCAAACCAAATGTTGACAACATTTTTCTCTTTATGTTTGACTATACATGTCCAAAGTTCCATTGAAATCGGATAAAAAATGTGTGTTTGTATAAAAATTAAGGGGTGTAAAGGGGGAGAGGGGTATTTTTTAATTTTTTTGGGTCAGAAACCTTATCCATGAAAAGTTACATGTATATGCCAACTTTAATGGAGATCAGTTAAATGGTGTCAACTTTAGCTTTAAATAAAGAACATTGGCAATAATTATGGTGTGGATAGGAAGAGAGGGGTTCGGTTTTTTTTTCAAACCAAAAGTTGATAGTATTTTTCTGTTTATTTTTTACTATACATTTCCAAAGTTTCATCAAAATCGGATAAAAAGTGTGGACTTGTATAAATATTAAGGGGTGCAAAGGGGTAGAACGGGTGGTTTCTCAATTAAATTCATATGGGACCACTTTGGAGATATACTCTATCCACTATAAAAATTTCATTTAAATCGGTTCAAAATTGGCGAAGATATCGCTGAACATACATAAAAAAAAACAGACGAATTGAGAACCTCCTCCTTTTTTGAAGTCGGTTAAAAATTAACTAACTTCTGCTATCGCATCTGACCCTATTTTTATATTTAATCTACTAGATGGTATAATTTCTGCTACATATCATTACTTTTGTCTTGCATTGGTTTATATTTAGTCCATATCATCGTTCAGTTTTTTTTCCTCCGTGCTGTTCATGAACTTCTAAATGTCCTCAACTTGTTCTACTAATAAGACAATGTCATCAGCAAATCGTAGAATACTGATTTTTCTCCTTGAACATTTATGTCACATTCAAATCTTTCTTTCTCTTTATTTATTGCTTCTTCTATAAATAAATTGAATATTAATGAAGATAGAATACAACCTCGTCGCACACCCTTTCTAAATGATGCATGTCTTCCATGATTCTCCACTTTTATTACAGCTACTTGATTCTTATAAAGTATTCTTCTATCTCGGTATTTCAGACCCGACTTCTTTAAAATTTTGAACATCTTATCCCACCTAGTATTATCAAAACTTTTTCTAAATCAACAAACGGCATAAATGTATCTTTGTTTTTCTTGATCCATCCTTCAAGTATTAATCTTAAAACCTCGCA
Source organism: Vandiemenella viatica (assembly GCA_031002005.1). NCBI lineage: Eukaryota > Metazoa > Arthropoda > Insecta > Orthoptera > Morabidae > Vandiemenella > Vandiemenella viatica. Next base: position 205,964,745 of record CM061921.1, on the reverse strand, counting down.
TTCCGGAGGACGCTGGTTCGAATCTCCGTCCGGGCAACCAGATTTGGGTTTTTCATGGTTTCCCCAAATCACTCCAGGCGAATGCCGGGATGCTTCCTTCAAAAGGCCATGGCCGAATTCCTTTCCGTTCCTTGTCCCCAGTCCCATCCCGCTTCTAATGACCTCGATGTGGACGAGGCGTAAAGCCATAAGTAAAAAAAAAAAAGTTAAAGGCGCGCAATTTGACGTATGTTCATGGCCAAGTAGTCAAGACGCGATCCTGATCTCCCTCATGTGTACCTTATTTATCTCCGCTTCTGATGAAACATTAATTTGCTTCTGTGCATGTCAGTAAGTATAGGACCAACCCGGATAATTCCAAAGAGTGCGTGATTCTGTATGCCGATGGGTAGAGGCATGCATTTACATAGACGGGCGTCATATTGGGGGCCTTCTATAATCTCCGAAAGTATGTGTTTGCAGCCAAGTATTTATATGACTTTTTTATGCATAGTATCATCTTCTAAAATATTCATACATTTTTAATACTCTGTATGGAGATACACTTACACATACATTTCATCAAGGAGTTGCTTTCATAAACTATAGTTTTTAATTTACTTGTAGGTACAAATTTAACTTCTAGCCATCGAGCAACATAAGCGGTCTAAGTGAACGGTTTTGGGCGCGTGACACGATACTGGAATTAAAAAAAAATAACGTGGGAGTACTATCACCCTCAGAAGATTATACTGTTTTTTCTGTCATGTTACTTAAAGTCGGAAATGGAGATATTTTTATATATGTGTATCTCTTAAATTCCAATCCACACCTGTGAAATATTGGGGCGTGTCGATACTAAATAATAAATACCAGTAAAATTCGCCTGTTGATTCAGGAACTCAGGCAGAATTTTTTCACTAGTTAAATTCATTACTTTTCGCAAAAAAACCCTCAGGATAGTGATATTATTTTACTTGACTGCAAAAAAATAAAAAACTATAATTTCCCAACTAATACATATACGTATATATTAAAAAAAAGAGATCTTTACATTAATTTCGTTGACAGGGTCCAACCGCCAACCGTCAGAGGGAAAAACACATGGTGTGGGTAATTATGACGTAATGTATTAATGACGGCAGGTAGACTATTGCTGTTGTCCATATAAGACGGGTGTGTGGTTTGTTTATAGTATGTGCCACCATTTTTATTATTAACCTTTTATTTAGCTTCAGTTTCTACTTCAGTTTCGTGTTATATTTTCACTAACTTTTCTGCTATTTGGTAATTTAGGTAGCAACAACTGTGTAATATTTCAAATATTTGCACGTTCACATGTTGATTTTCATAGCATATACCGACAACACTAGATAGCCACAAAACTTTATTAAAACTACCCATACCCGGTATCGGACTCTATTCGGCTACCCCTACTCCGCCTACACTTTTTCTCTTCTTGGAATTATAAACTGCCTCCCTTCTCTCCGTAATATTTATGTATTTTTGAAGTATTTTTTCAAGTATCGGTGGTGTTTTTCTTCAGCAAAAACGAGTTCTGCAATTCCGTTTCTACACGTGTTCCTCCGGCGTCGCAGTGGCGGTAAGTGGAATATCCGAATGCTGATTTGTGACTCGGCTGACAGCTCCGGCCTTTCGCCTGGCTCCCAAAGCCTTGCGCGCTGAGCTTCAATCTGAGCTCTCAACACCTACACATACACACCGTTTCGTTCCAGTGAGGCGAGTAAACGAACGTCAAACAGGAAGAGGCATGTTAAACGAACTACCATTTGCTTTATTTTCATTATTTGCTTTTTTTTTGTTCGCGCTTACGCCTCGTCGACGTCGAGGTAATTAGATGCGATAATGCAGTGGGGAAAAGGAACGGAAAGGAATTCGGCCATGGCCTTTTAAGGAAAACATACCGCCATTCACCTGAAGTGATTTGGGGAAATCATGGAAAACCCAAATCTAGATGGCCGGATAAGGATTGGAACCCTCATCCTCCCGAATGCGAGGCCATCTGAGTTTTAAAGGCATACGCTAGTTACAGCTTTACGAACAGTGCTGCAATAAATTTTAGTCTTCAGAATCTTTATAAATGTATGGCAGAATATGGAAATAAAGAACTCATCATTCACCGCACGTGAAGGCTGCGACGAACGCATAAAGAGTAAGTAACCTCATAATATTTCGGTATAAAATCATATGTACACTGAAGTGCCAAACGTCATAGGATAGGAAGATGAAAATATATCCAGATGACGATAGCATCACGAAGAAACGTATAAATGTGCCGTGAAGTGTGGGGGTATTCATGTATAGTAGACCCGAGGGATTTTTTACGTGATTATTTCTGCACGACGCGGAATGGTATTTTTTTTTTTAATTTACTCCTTGTCTACAGCTAAGGTCATTAGAGGGATGGGACTCGTTTTATTCAAAAGGAAATGGCCAAATTCCTTCCCGTTCCTTGACCCCTGTCCTTTTCCGCCTCTAGTGACCTCGACGTTGACGAGATGTAGTGCTATAAGATAAGAAGTAAGCTAAACTTTCAGGTGGTGCTGCGTTTTAATGGATGTGAATAGCTCCAGGGAGGGATTTCAATACCGGGATATGAAAGTGAAAGAGCGGCGTCTAGAAATATCAACGAGGGTTACTTGTAAATTGTTGGAGTGGAAGAAAGAGAAATGTGAAACTTGAAAACTGGAAATCTGTTCGATAAGAGGGAAGAATGGAACAAGTTTGTCAGTACTGAGTAAAATTGAGCAGAATAGCAGCATCATACAACTTTGGATAACCGAAACCATTGAAAAGATTTCTGTGAATCAGGGAATGATTTACTATACCAGGAATAGTCCATTTGACAGAACACCGTCCATAGAAACATGGATCACCAGCGTAACTTGAGGCCACACGCCGAAGTTTACACACAACACATTCTCCGAATAGATATCAGAATACTTATTTGTCTTTCTTGGAAGCGCAGATATTCAAAAACGCAATAAATGACACATCAGCTGTATTTTTAACTGTATCACTTATTCTTTGCATACCTTACACATAAGTTTAGGAACGAGAGTTCTCCAGTTTCGGTTGGTTTTCGCGGCCCTTCAAACTGATTTTCATCTCCGGCAAAGCTTTGATTTATTAATGTGAAGTACACTCCTTGTTTGGGATTACACTTTAACCAGTAAGTTCCATTTCTCCGGTTGGATTACTGGAATAGGTTATGTTACTTAGACACATGTAAACTGAGCAGCCGGTATGAAACTATGACACCAGATAATTAAAACAACACGAAATTACATTTCAGGAAATCATTCATTGGAAGAAACTTCGATACATTTTCAAATTTAGTGAAAATCCTCCCAAAGCCGTTATATGGAAGATACATGGAAATTCTAATCATAATTAAGGTTGCACATCGCTCATTTGAAACCAACAACCATAAATACAATACTTAATTTCCTTATTTCTTCTTCAGAGTAAAATTCGTTAGCTAAAATTTCATGTTTATCATATTTCTGGTTCTTCAAAGCGAGTCCTGTGTACGTGGAACTTATGGAAACGTATCCGTTATGTCTCCAGCAAGTTCTGCTGTTCAAATTTACAGTGAGACCGATACCATTAGCCACTTATCGAATTAGATTACGTCCTTCTCACCAATGGCGGGAACAAGATGTAGAATTCAGAGGCTATTATGAAGTGTCTGTCACAGCGAACTTCTACAGTCTGACGACTGAATCTTTCTCATATCCTCAGATATTCAAACTGTTAACAGGACAATTCTGGAATTGTGGTTGACAGGTCGGCATGTAACCCCTGATTCTTACCTCTCTTATCCGATACATATTACACAAAGAAATGCGATTTATCCATAAACATTCTACTGAAAAGCAATAATCAGTGTAAAAAAAAATTGAACTTATTTTCACTTGATGATTCCGTATGCAGATCGTGTAATAAATTGAATTAATTAAAAAATAGGTATTAAGTGATTTTCAAATAGATTTCACTATTGGTTAAATTTCCAGAGAAACGGTTAAATGATTTATAACTCTAATCATAAATCAAAATAACACTTTATTTTCCATAATTCACTACCTTCATTTGTCTCCCAAAGTCCAAAACCTCCTCTACGTGGTGGGAGAGAGGTAACGGCATGAAGTAGGGGACTGCCTGTGGGGACCTAGTGTAACCCATACGGATAAGGTAGCTGTGAATGTCCTGCAGGAACTCTGAAAAATGACTGCTAATGGGGCTCTGGCGAAGCTATGACAGACCTAGGTAGCCTGTAGTGGAACTCAAACAAACCTCGGAAAGGATGGATCATAGGATAAAAGACGCGGATGTGGAAATGGTCTACGAATTGAGTCTCTAAATATATGAACAACGACTGGAAAAGGGGAGACAATTGTAGACGTCATAAAAGAAGAATGTTTGATATTTTGGGGTTGGGTAAGACAATGTGGAAAGGAAAGGGCAGGAGGGAATTGAGGAAAGGTTTGCGACTGTTTTGGAATGGAAATGAGGAAGGGAGGAGAAATGGATTAGGTTAGTTGCGAGAGAAGGGCTAAGGGAGGAATTAAAAGAGGTAAGTGACAGAATCATGAAGATCAAGGTAACAATCAAAGGAATAAGTATGTTTATACTGCAAGTGTATACCCCACACGTAGGCTTCCCAATTCATGATAAAGCGGAGTTTGAAAAAGCACTGCAGAAACAATTGAATGGGCAAAATCGTATAATTATGGGAGACCTGAATGTCCAGGCAGGCACAGAAAGGCAAGGGTATGAGGAAGTAACAGGGGCAGAAGGATGACGGAGGAGGAATGAAGAAGGAAAAGGCAACTGGAGAAAAGGAAATTTATGGTACTAAAAGTAGGAAAGCCACAAGGTAACTTGATATAATAGTAATTGGCAGAGGAAGTCAGTTGTGGACTACATGATATTTATTGGGGAATTGAAGAGGATTGTGAGTAATACCATCATAGGCATTATATCGTGATCACTGGATATTGGTAATGAGGCTAAGGTCGGTGGCAGATTGAAGAAAATCTGGAAGACAGGATAGTAAGTTAAGGGTATGGAAACAGAAGGAGAGAAATAACGAAGAGGAATATCAGAGAATGGTAAGGAACAAGATACGCACAGTGGAAATGGAGACGGTGGAAGAGGACTGGACTGTTTTAAAACGACAACAGAAACAGTGTGTTGAAGGACTGGTAACACCAAAAGTTTGAAAGAAACGGCATGCTGGAATGATAGAGTAAACCGAGCAGTGGAACTGAAGGACAGGGCCTTTGGAAAATGGTTCAAGCAGAGAACACAGGAGACAAAAGATGAATATGTGAAGAAAAAGAAGGAGGCAAAAAAGTAGTAACGGAGGGAAGGATGAAGTGGCTGGAGATATGGACAGAAATGATGGAAGAATATAGCAATGCTAATAAGAAAGTACTTCATGGATTGGTAAGAAGGAAGAGGAAGGATCAGATTGAAAACGTTAACATGCTGGATGAAAATGGAAAGGAAATAAACGGCTCCGAAAACCGCATAAGGATGTGGAAGGAGCAATTGAAGCTTGGCTGTATCCAGATTGGACACAAGATGATACAGTTCATCAAGAGAAGCAGGGGAATAACTACCATGGAGAAGAGAAAGAAAAGGATTTAACTTGGGAAGAAGCGAGAACAGCTCTGGGTAAGATAAAGGTTGGAAAAGCACCAGGCATTGATGAAGTGAGCACGTAAATGATAAGGGCAGCAGGAGTAGTATGAAAGCAGTGGCTATACCGTTTGATGAGAAAGGTGTGGATTAAGGGCACAACCCGTGAAGACTGGATGAAAGGAATAAGCGTAACTATCTTTTAAAAAAATGAAGCAGTAAGGAGTTTAAAAACTATAGAGAGATCATGCTGATGTGCCACTGTGCCAAAGTTTATGAGAAGATCATTGAAAAAAGGATACGTGACAGGGTGGTAAAGGAGCTAACAGAAGAGCAGTATGGCTTCAGATCAGGGAGATCAACGGTAGAGCTTATATTCCCGTTAAGAAAGCTACAGGGAAAACATTATGCGTATGGAAAGGATTTCCTGTTGGTATTTCTAGATTTTGAGAAAATATATAATTGCGTACACAAGAGTAGAGTATGGAGAATAGAAACCATCGGTAGAGTCATGGAATTATACCAGGGAAATGTGAGCTATGTGAAAATAAGGGAAGGAAGAACAAATTGGCTGAAACAAAGGTATAGGCTAAAACAAGGAAGTACCCTCTTAACCACTACTTTTCATTGTTGTCATAGATGATATAATGGAGAGGCTGGCAGCAAGGATAAGAGAGGAAAGCAAGAAGGTGATGACTTTTGCGGACTGCCTGGTGATCTTGCGAAGTGGTGAAGAGGAATTTCAGTGGCAGCTGGATGTATGGGCAGACTATGTGGAGAAATTTGGCATAAATTTAATTCAAAGAAATGTGAGTACATCGTAACAACCAGAAAGAAGAACATGATAACTAGAAGAATTGTGATGGCAGCTGAAGAATGAAACAGCTTCAATTACTTGGGAGTGGGTTAGAGGAAAGTGGATGGATTGGTGGCGAGATAAGCGAAAGAGTAAGACAGGCCGAGGCATTTTTAAGGAACATCAGAAGCCTGATATGGAATAGGGATGTGCCACAGAGGAGCAAGAGAGTAATTTCTCTCGCATAATATGTGCCTATCCTAACATATGGTCCTGAAACCCGGAAAATGAAGAAGGGGACATCAGCAGGATACAAGAATGTGAAATGAAGTGTGTAAGAGGTAGAATGGGAATTACTAAAATGGACAGGATAAGGAATGAAACGATTAGACAAACCATAAAAGAGGAACTCCTACAGGAAATGACAGAAAAGCAAGGCTAAGATATGGACATGTAAAGAGATTGGAAAAGCAGAGATTTCAACGAAAAACTCCATGAAATGAAGATGCATGGTAACCTACCCAGAGATGGGTGGATGGCTGAGCGGAGCGGATGAGAGGAGAGAACTACACTAAGGTGGTGACAGAGAGAAGGAATTGGAGAGGCTTTTGCACAAGGCAGGCCCGGTTGGTGTGATAACGATGATGAATAACTTCAATTTTTATTATTTATCATATTGCATTCTCGTTCGACATAAATAGTATTATGCTTTACTCACACGTAACTAACGGGGATACTATTACATTAAGGCGTTATTAACACTACTACAGACAACTGAATTAAGTAACTGAGGTATTCGGCAGCGAATGGGAAAGAGAAGTAGATTTTGTCTTTGGGGAGCGTGCATAAACTACGTAGCTCCATTTTGGCCTCCTGTGAACCCCCCCTCCCCCCCCACGTAGCCCTACGTGGCTTTTGCCTCTACCCAGCCCCCCTCCCCCACGTAGCACGTAGCTTTTTTCCCCTTTTGATTCCAGAAGACATTTTGTACTATTTTCTCTTGTCACGCTATTGTAAATTACATACGGATATAATTAACTGAGGGAAATGAATATTCATATGCTGTTGTGAGTTCTGTTCCTCATTTTAACTGTCAAAAATGTTATGAAAGGAAAGCTACGTGGTCTGGCTCGGAACCCCCCCCCCCTCCCCCCACGTAGACCAGCGTAGTATTCCAGACAACCCCCTCCCCCCTGGACCGAGCCACGTAGTTTGTGCACGATCCCTTGGTACGAGGTTCCAAACGATAACAACATGATGCACACAAATAGATAAACGGCGTTAGCTAGCTGTCAACACACATCAAGCCGGCCTCGGTAGCGTAGGGGCTAGAGTGGTAGCTCCACGTACCGGTGGTCACCGGTTCGAGTCCGGCCGAGGGCATGGTTGTTTAGGTTAAGTTTGTGTATAAGGTAGTGTAAACTGGAAACGCCATGACAATTACTATTGGAAGTGATAATAACATTTAATCAGATTGTAGTAACTAATCTGTTAAAGACGATGCCGAAAAAACACTTTTGCTTCTAGCTTGACGACTCTTCAACGTCATTAGAGCTGAGAAAAGAAGAAAGGCTAAGTACATGAAAGAATTTTATCGTGGCCTTTTGAAAGAACCATCCTGGCATTTGGCTTGAATGATTTCGCCAATCCATGGATGGCCGGTCGGAGATTTGAACGCACGTCCTTCCGAATGCCAAGTCAGAGCGCTACCACTACATCTACAGGCTGGAAGTGCAGATCTTTAACATGTAGCGTGTCACGCTGGTCCGGAAGACCAGTAGGGAACAGTGCTTTACGATCGTTTTAAAAGATTCGGGTGGTGAGCATATGATTGGTCTCATGATATTCCTAGAATGATCCATCTTCTCGATATTGTTTTGAACATAAACGAGTGTTCTTGATCTGCGATAATGTACAAGTAGGCAGAAACATTCCGAGGTGAATCCAGTCGCATCAGTTGAGCTAAGATATTCCAATAAATCGTTCTACAAGACATAACGCCACTAAGCTTTCATCAGACATGATAGATCGATGAATGCATGCTGTTTTCGCCAGATTCTAAGTCTCTCGTCTATATTACTAAGCTGGTATCTCTAATGATCACAGCAAATGACATGTTTCCTGTCCTCGGTGGTCCAGCAGGTGTGTTAATAAAAAGAGTTTTCACTTGTTATTCTCCAGTAACAACGGTGCAAGACATTGCTGCTGGCTGATAGAGCCCATCCATCACAAACTGCATCGTAGCAGTACGTTTCTCTTCGCACCAAACCTGAAATCTGAAGAGATTTGTGTCAGTCATTGGGTCAAATCCTGGTTATCTTTCTCAACAAGAAACTTCCTCCCACAGCATCGTCGCTGATAGGATGTTCGCTGCATCACAAATAAATAAATAAAAAATAAAATAAATAAAAACCTGACTGATATGTCAGTAAATTAGAGAGATTAGACAAGATACTGGAAATACGGCGAAAGGTTTTATGCTTTAATTGGAATGGAGGAAGGTTTTTTATGGAATGCCTATGCATGGGAACATATTCACAGCTGTGTAATCATATAATATAGTATTTGCGCAGTAAAGAGTTTTTAAACCATGAAATCAGTACAATAACATTGTTTGTAGAAATATTTTCTTGCATGTCTGTCCATTAAAGATTTATGTCTATGTTCATTGGCGATCATCAGATAAATTAACCTCGCATAAATAATTCTCCTTAAGAAGAATCAATTTCACGTTTTCATATATCGCAAAACGTGTATTGCAACGAATTTGGAAGTCGTTTAATTGGTTAGTCGTAGAATAGTGTATCAACGATTTAAGCTGTATAATGTTGGGGGGCTATAACACCATGATGGTGTCTAGGTTAGCTGGTTCGAGTGCAGCAGCGTAACAAATTTCATTATTTGTGACTTAAGAGATATGGTGGTGCACGATACATAATCACCAGATTGCATTTTAAAGATCTGGCTTAAAACCCTAACTTCCACGCAGTTTTTGTGGAGTGTTGACAGATGACATCGTTAATGGTGATTCGTTCTTTGGACGGTAACGTTAAACTCGCAGCCCGCATTATATCTGTACCAACAGCAGACATGAATGTACCTGCTATGGCACGCACTTTTACTTTGATCTAAATCATGTCGATAAAGAGTTGTCAGAAATTTAATATTTCTTGTTTAAAATTTAAATTGGCTGCAACACATTTCATTGAGGGAAATAGTTTTCTTTGAATTGTTAACCTCATATATAGGTCAAACAGTATCCATGTCAAAGTAGTCTTGAGAATAATTTTTCATTTAACATTGTTTCTGAAGTCAGAAACGTCTTACGTCCGGCTTCCAGAAAAAGAACTTTTAATGAAGTTATCGTCCGTCATATACTGTCCGCACTTGGTTGAAGCATTACACTTTATGAGCTGAACCAAGTGACGTTTGTTGAAATCTCTGGTATGAAATTCTTTTATTTGATTGATGATCTACTTTGTTGCTTGGCTTGAGGGGTTTGCACAAGTATTTTTCTTGTTTATTGGAAGAATAACCATTCTGATAAAAGTTTCTATTTTATGAACTGGATCTCTTAGAACTGTTTCCAATCAGAGAAAACATTAGAGTAACATTGAAAAACCTAGCTGTCTAAGATACACTGCAGTGTATTACAATTTTATAAGAATTAAAATATAGATGGAAGTAACTGATACTTATTTCTGGAAAGGGACCGTGCACAAACTACGTGGCTCGGTCCAGGGGTGGGGGAGGGGTTGGCTGTAAGGCTACACTGGGCTACGTGGGGGGAGGGGGGGGGTTCCGAGCCAGACCACGTAGCTTTCCTTTCATAACATTTTTCACAGTTAAAATGAGGAACAGAACTCACAACAGTACCTGAATATTTATTTCCCTCAGTTAATTATCTCCATATGTTATTTACAATAGTCTGATAGTCTGACAAGAGAAAACAGTACAAAATGTCTTGTGGAATCAAAAGGGAAAAAAGCTACGTGCTACGGGGGGAGGGGGGAGGTAGAGGCAAAGCCACGTAGGACTACGTGGGGGTAGGGGGGGTTCACAGGAGGCCAAAATGGAGCTACGTGATTTATGCACGCTCCCAAAGCAATAATCAATATTTTAGTTAAAATACCTGTTTAATAGTTTATGAATAAGATTGCTATTTATGGCAGATGCTAGAACTTTTGAGACCACGCACAGGAATAAAAGGAAACTTTAGTGTAATAGCACAAAATGAATTAAATATCTTGCTCTGTTAACTTATGTATAAAATACTGCATGACAGGAACGCGATGCAAAAAATTTTCTTTAGCTGTTGTTGCCCCGTTCCTCGAAAAGTTAGAATGATATGATTCTTTGAGTATGTTTTAAGATTAGGGAGAGCTATTATAAAACGAAACAGAAAAAAAAATCGTTGTTTAATTCTTACGGGAAATAAAAATAAATAGGATACCTTGTTAGCTTTCTGAAGTTATGGGGACGGTTTGTCAATTAAGATGGCTCTCTGAAAACACTACTCCAGCGTTTTTACATAGCAAACAACTTCGCTTTTAAGATATGAACTTTATAATCTTTCACCGGTCTATAAAAAGAGCGAAGCGAGAATAAAGTTGAAGAGCTGAAAATTTTATACTTACGGGAATTAATAATTCAGAGCCTATTCTATAACGCCAGCAGCAGCAACGAAGCATAGAGAGATATCTGATAGGGTAACTTTAAAAATATAGGAGGAGGAGCAGAATGATGTACTCGCTTTATATCACGATTTGTTTTTAATATGAAAAACTTAAAGCGATAACAATAAAAACAACTAGTAATGAAAAACTAGAACCAGTTGAAGTTTTTCAAATATTTAAGTTATCCCTTAACAAAGTCAGAGTAAATATGTCGGAGAGAACGGGGGAATGGGAGCCTACTATGGAAAAAATGAAAATAGAATGCCTCTGAAACTATTTTTTTGTATCATTTATTAAATTTAGATTCTGCAATGTCTAATCCATGAACTATGTAAAACAAAACGAAAATGGACACTTTACTGAAGAAAAAAAAAAGAAAAAACTAAATTTATTAGGTGGCTATTATTACCTGGCCAACTGGGTAATGGAAAACCCATTAGGGAAATGGGAGCCATAGGAAAAATAAGTCCGTAATACTGAGAGAACTTTAATTTTCTTGAAAAATTGAAAATTAATACAGTTCTCAACACTCTTGTGAATCTATAAACAAAAAACAAAACAAAACTTTTTGCACATCAGAAATACATTATTGTTTCCAAGCACAAAATTAACAAATCAAAGACGGTTCATCATCAAAATCAGCACAGTCTACTTTTGCTACATTTTTACACATTTCAAAAACATGGGAGTGTCATTTGATTCTACGTCTGTGAATCAATACAAACAAACTTAAAAAAAAAAACCCAGGAACTATCACTTTCATCGCTAATTAAAATCGACGAAGATTGTGACAATCGGCTTGTAGTCCTGGTTCTCCAATTAGGTGTCTATCCCTCGTTACATTCACCGTGTAACGAGCCGCGCTGTCGCCACGTTACAAGGTGCATTTTTTATTATATATGTAATAATATAAGAGTAATTTACATAAATCTTGGGCGACCACGTGAATAGATTTTTGTTGTAATTTTATAAAGTACGCAAGATTCCAAGTGAGGACTGTAATGAAATGGTGAACTTATACAGTGTATCGTAGCAAAGCGAATATTAAAGAGTTATTGAGCTATGTAGGCTAGAAGCTAATCTTGGTCTTTCCGGATCATGGCGACGGGACGTCGCGGATTTGGGTTTTTGCCGGACCACACACACTGCTCCCTGGGGATGGGTCACTCACCGAGCGGGAAAAGCCTGCCGTCCGAAACCCGAATGTTCTCTCGCCCCGGCGAACTTAGCCGAATATGTCCGACCTCTGTTGGATTCTTTGGCCAAATCACATATCGAGGATATCACGTGACATTAGGTGCCGACCTGAAGGTCCAATCAAAATGAGCGTATAACTCAAAATCCTGGGAATTTTTGTTGTATGTGAGCTTCGAGACTACAAATGGGCGGAGCAAGAAGTTTCCTCGTGGACCGAAGAGCGAGGAGCTGGACATTCTAACTTCGATCGCACCAGTCTGAGGTTGACTTGGAAAGTCGACTTCTTTCGCTAACTGCAGCTTGCCTTGCTGGAGCGAGCGTATCACCGCAACACAGCCGGTAATGCGATGATGCGCATTGCCAGACCAGAGATGCCTATAGCCGACTTGTGAGATAATCTCACATATCGTGGGTCCGCTACACTCATCACAGACATCAGACGCAGAACTACAATGGTAATTGATTACGACCAAGCCATGTGATTGTGCATTCCGTGAAACAGAACCCGTAAGCGACTTTGAGAGGATAGGTCCATGTTCTCACTTTGTAATTGTAAAAACCCCTGAGCTAGCGGCATAATTTGCCAGAACTAGTTATTTTCGAATGATATATTGTTCATTCTGGCGCCCATGATTTTCTTGTTTAATTGTAAAGTCACAGTATTATGATACCTTTGTCTGAGGTCATCATAACTTGTATTTTTATTGTTCCAACTGTCATTACTTCTTGCATTTTGATTCTGAGATATTTAAAAGTAAATATACAGTTGTTTGCTTGCTCATGACGGCTAATTGTAACTCTGAGCGTTGCTTTTATGATTTTGCCAATTTGTGTTAATGTTAACGATAAATTCGCTCAGACTTGTAATCGCCAGTGATCAGAAAATAAATGTCATATTGTGACAATTTTTCCTAAATTCCAACTAACGTCGAGATTCTTGCAAAATAAAATAATTTTCACTCCTTCATAAAAATTAAAATTAAAAATCCACAATTATTAATCATAAAGGTATGAAGTTAATTGTAACGTGGTTTGCCCACCAAGGTACCCACCACAACCGTTGCCTTATTTTTTTTTTTTTGCAACAGAATATATGGATCTTTTCTTCTGCGAACCGTTACTGCCTTCTGTCTTCTCTTTCTTCCGTTTTTCCCTTTGTTCATAGAGTTTTCTTAAGGATGAAGCAATCAAAATCTCCGTACACTGTTTTTACGGGTATATCATTTTTTTGGGGAGGGAGGAGGGTGTATGCCTAATTTTTGAGTAAGGGAATTATGGGGTAATCAAACCTAAGCTCGAATTTCCCCTTGCTCATGGCTCTTATTACCCCACATATTAACGCTTTTGTTAAAAGTAAAAATGATATATAACTATTCCCTCCCGTTTTACATAGTGCCCATCAAACTACATTAATCACGCAATCATTACAATATATTAAGATAACTTTAAAAACAATATAATAAATTCGCCTGCTTAAGATAACAGCAGTAAAAATCACCGTCGGACAGTCGAAAACACACTGTATCGTCTGTCTGGCGACTGAGCCACGGCTTATTGTAAGGAAGAATGGTTCTCCTTTAGTGAGCCTTCAACGAAACTCGCAGGTTTCTAGCACGCAATATTCAAATTATTCAGGATTTTACCCGCAGGGACTCATTGCCCCGTACTGCCTTATACGTTTCAAAATACTTTATTATAATGGAATTATGAGAATAATTAATCAAGTTTTTAATTCTAATAAATTCCAAATGTACACCAAAATAAAAGCTTACATATGTGAGGAAAGGTTAATTCTTAAGATTCTGAAGCATATACTGTAAAATACGAGCGGTGACTCGCTGTTGCGGAAATGATGTTCCTGTCTAGAAACATAGGATGCTCGTTGATAGACTAGGTTAGGAATAACTCTCATCTAGATAAAAGGTTTCTGAATGTGACCGGAATGGCTACAACTAAATTACCACGACAAATTCTCATGTGCACACGATAGAGATAATATGCCACAGGCCACTAGACCCAGGTAGATGATGATAGACAAGCTCACCAAGTTAAATCTAAATGTTTTGAATTTGGCAGAACACGAGTTTAAATCATCGTTCCAGGTGATTGGCATTGTTTCAGTAGGCCATGGTGGCTATGGTGAAATTTCCTTCGCTGAATTGTAGGCTCGCAGACAAAATATATTCCGTTACAAAGTATTCGTTTTTTTTTAACTGCTTAACGTTTCCTATAACAACTAGGTCTTTAGAGACGGGAAAGGATGGGGGGCAAGGAATGGGAAGGAATTCGGCCATGGCCTTTTGAAGAAAGCATCCCAGCATTCACATGGAGTGATTTGGGGAAGCCATGGAAAACCCAAATCTGGATGCCCGGACCGGGATTCGAACCGCCGTCCTCCCGAATGCGAGGCCAGAATGCTAGCCGTTACACCGCCATGCTCGGTAAAGTATTCCGTTACGAATTTCTTTAGTTATTAATACAGACTCATGACGAGTCGATGAAACTGACGGTATGACTTAAGATTAACCTATCCTGAGACTCTGTTTATAAATATTACAAATAACGTCCTGTGGGGTGGCATTCCTTCTTCTTACAATCCGGAAATCATATTCTTTAGTGGACGGCCATTGTAGAGTGATAAAGTAGTGTAGGTATTTCACCCACCCGTCGTCAGCGTTACGTACATTTCACAGAAAACAGAAACAATTCTTCATGCATGAATTTCGGAAAAACAGGAACTGAACCTTGTAGTGCGTTCACTCAGCAGATGGTGGTGATACCGGATAACAATAATCTTTTGACCACCGTTATGGTGCCAGACATAGCCCTGAGGGAAATTGAAGATAGAGGAGCTAATTGTCTCCGGCATAAAGCGGTGGTAAAATTTAAAATCATACGTTCTTTCCAGTGTCCTCAACCTACCAATTTTCAAAACTTTACATTCTGACACGGCGGGAAGTTCCATTAATTTAAGAGTATTCCACCAGACCAGAAAAGATGAGTTGGAAAAATCTATTAATGTCATTCCATTTCTACTTTATGGCCTAAAGTGTCTGACTCACGGGTTGCACCATTACAGCCTGCTTTCTAATATAAATTTATTTGTCATTGCATGTGTATATGGAGAATCATTTCACTTGAATTTTAATGTTAAACGGTGCGACAGGCCACTTAAAAAGCTATTAATTTCGTTTATGGTACATAAATGTAGCAATTAAGAGATCAGGCATGTTGCAAAGAGCTTCCTCACTCAGGTGCGTGCTTCATTTTTTCACTCCAAGTGGACGTAGGGCCATTAAAAAGGGATTAAGGGTGGAAAAGGCATGCAATTCATCATAGTAACTGTGTCAGTTCATTATCCGTAGGTCGTCCCAACGTTGACATGATGTACAGCGTAGTTAGATTAGCACTGACGTAACAAGTGGCCTATTCACCTTCTTGTTTCCATCCATTGACGTTAATTAATTAATGCGTGATCGAGGCTGTACTTGATTTTATGGCATTTAGCTGACTATAGCGTCAACGTGTAGCTGACCTGTCGCTCTCCGCGAAATATTGCACCCATTTTGATAAAAGATATCGACGTTCTGTTAAAAATCCATTTGCGATCACCGTGCAGTGTCGAAATCAACTGATCTTCAACGGTAATATCTCCCGTTCGTTATCAGAAACACACTGAAGGCTGCTCAGTTGCGGTTATCTAATGACACAGTTACTGTTCCTTCCTAACTACGCTTTTAGGAATATTAGGTCTAATTAATCCATAAATTTGCAACATTTTATGCCCATTTTGTGGTGTACATGAATTTGTGATTATCTTTTCTTCCACCGCAATGCCTACATTGTGACTAATAGATCGTGTAACAAAGTTCAAAGCGGCAGCGCAATCTGCCTCTTTCGAGCCTGCCTGAACTACTTCTAGTGCCACACAGTTTTACATGAATGCCATATTGCGGAAGCCTTTTTGCCTACTTCATATACCCAAAGCAAAATTTTCCGTAATTAAAAACCTTTTCAGCTCATCGACATCTTTGTCATTAGAGACGATAAAAGATAGGGGTAAGAACGGGAAGAAAGTCAGCCATTGTATTTAATGGAAACCACCTGGAATTCGCCTGTAATAATTTCGGGAAACCATGGAACAACAAAATTTCGATGGTTTGTCATGTATTCGAACCCTCGTCCTCTGGAATACCAGGCTCGAGTTTAGTACTCAACCATCACGTTTGGTTTTTCAGATTTGAAGGAAAGTTCACCGGCCTTTACATTTCACAGCCGACACCACGATTAAAGCGAGAAAACTTTGTGTCAAAAGTCAGTTACCTTAACTCTGAGACAGTAAGTTTACCTACGTTAACCCACAAGTCACCTTTTCTTTTGCTGTGCTTTGTATCTTTCTTGTACACTCGCATTGCGGTTAGCCTGTTTACTTCTCGAAGCTTCACATTCAACGGCATTCATGCATGAAACACAATGACTGAAGAATACGCTGACTTCTCATAAAAAATAATACACAACAACCTCAACAAACGCTGTAAATCTAAAACAAAAAGTCATGTACGAGACGCAGACGGAGGTAAGACACTGGCCGTCCTAGATCCGCGTTAAGGTCGGGTCACACTAGACCGAGCCGAGCCCGCACCGCACCGTCACTTTTCGTATTGTTGTCGCTCACTCGATTAAAGTGAGTTCAAACGACACCGCGTGTCAGCCGACACTCGGCCATGTGTTGGCCGCGATTAGTTTGGTACGTGCCGGTGTCGGGCTGCAGTCGGGCTGCAGTCGGGATGGAAGATATCGAGAAGTGTAGAAATATTTAGGAAATTTCCGGTACTTTACGACTAAATATTGTTTTAGCGTTACTGATTTCTGTAGAAAAGTATCCTTTTCTTTCAGCCTCACTTCAGGTTCATCAAATGATAGTATAATGTAGGTAGAGTCCTTGAATTTTCGTATTATCAAATCAAAGCTTTGCCAAAGGTGAAGGTCAATTTAAGACCTGTAAAAATTGCATCCGAGACCCGGATTTTGAACCGGGGATCTTCCATACCCAAATCACACGCTGCAAGCATCTGAATCTAGAAGTACTGAAAAATGTGTATCCAATCACATGAAAGTACATTTGTGTTTTGGGATAGCAAAAATGAATTACACAGAAAAAAGTACGTTTATTATGTTTGAATATTTATTTTTAATTACATCCAGATTTGTCTCTTGTCTAAGATGGTAACGGCGTACGATTGGAGTACTGGAAGTCCCTGGTTCAAATCACAGTCTCAGCTGTAATTTTTATTGGTCTTAAAATTGACCTCTGGCAAAGCTTTGATTTGTTAATACTAAGATGCTAGGACGTTCCGTTGTTCGAATTTCACGTTAATCTGTAGGTATCCTTTTCATATTACGTGAGAACAATAGAGGTGTACTGCGCGGCTGACAAGAAACTCTGTGACTGGAATTTTTAGATCACATGAAATTAATATTATTTTATAGAAACTTTGCATTAAAATGTATAATAATCTTATTCTTTTTTGTTCAAAAAAATGTTGAGAGAGTCGAAAGTAATCGCAAATGAAAATAAACACGTTAAATGTGAAGTGAGAGACGATTGACATTTCATTGTGACTATGTAAAAATACACAAGAATCTTTCAATTCAACACACTGTGACGATCAATTTTTATAACTGCATTGGGAAACTATTTTTGTGCATTAGAGATCAAACAGTGAGGTGATAATAAGAGTCAGGCAAAAGTATTTTAACATACTTCATTACTTTCGTAGATTATAAAGTACACCTATGAAAAATAAAGTACAGTACAGTACTCTATAATAATGTACAGTTGGTAGCCGCAGCTACGATCCCCAAATCACTCTTAAGATAATTTTTTAACATTAATTCCGTGAAACAACGAAGTGTATACGTTAAAGGAGACTGAAGGCCGCGAAGGAACCCGTCCGTCACACGGTCGAGCTACGGACCAGTGTGGACGCGAGGGGGCCGAAACGACACATGGCCGAGTGTTGGCTCGGACGCGGTGCGGGCTCGGCTCGGTCTATTGTGGCCCGACCTTTAGGTGCAAACTAACATTCGGATTGGAAACCTCAGCTTTAGCAGTATCATTACGAGTCACAACTTCAGTTTTGTATTGTTTTCACCATCATGTTGGCAGCCATGTTGTATTACGATTCTTTGTACGAGTCCTTATCGGTACCTTATGCTTATTTAGATATTATACACTTTCTGTGACAGGTTAGTGCGAAAAGTCGACTGGACAACAACAGAACTGGCATCCAAATATAAATCAGCAAACCCACTGAAAAATTGTGTGGAAGTAGAATTATGACATTTGATGAATTAAAGTGTCATCACTGACAAGACTTTATTCATGAGAGCAAGTTTAAACACGTCCGGGAAAAGACTAACCAGCAACATCACAAGGTTGAGTCGGACACGGACCACGGCGTTGCTGGCACGACAGTTGACTTACTGCTCGCTATCCCAAGCACCGCCACTCCACTGTACCTGCAACGGCAGTGCTAACAAAGCGGAACTCATAGAAATGGTAGTTTGACCGTAAAACTGTTATAAAGAATTGAATCAAATTTAAACTTAATTTTTTTCAGATGGACTAATTAATTGACACAAGTTTAAATGATGTCTTTAAATGATTGCTTAGTAGGCCCTAGGAAAAACTATGATATATAGTATAGCGAAAAGGAATCTACCTTTTTTTATTTTTTTATATTTTTTTTCTGTCATCATTTTCTCGACTGATTTGATGCAGCAATCCTCCATCCCTTCTAATCTCGCGCCAAGCCCATCATCTCAGTACACCCCTTACAAACCACATCCTCAATTACCTACTTCATATTTTCTTATTTCTGTCTTCCTCTACAGTTCTTACCTTCGACTGTTATCTCTACTAATAAATTAATCAGTCCTGCAAGTCAAAAAAAAAAATCCACCAAACTGTCTCATCTTTCTGTAAGATTCTTCAACAATCTCACCCATTATTTCCAAAACTTGTTTATTTGGTACTTTATCTGTCCACTTAATTTTCAACACCCTTCTATAGCACCACATTTTAAATGCTTAAATTTTCCTTCTTTCTGGTATTCATAAAGTCCATGCTTCTCTACCATAAATTGCAGTACTCCACACGTAGAGTTTTAAAAAGTTCTTTCTACGTCCTAGATCAATATTTGAAAGTAAAATATTTTTTTTTTTTTTTTTTGAAGGCTACTTTGCTGTTGCTATTCTGCTTTTAACATCATTCCTGCTTCGGCCATCGGTTGTGATTTTACTTCCCAAGTGGCAGGATTTACTTACTTCCCCTATTGCAACCAATCCTATTTCTACAGTTAATTTACTCTTACTGGTACCATTTCTGCTACATTTCGACACTTTTGATTTACATTTAGTCCAAACTCTTCCTTTAGTATTTTGTTCAACACATTCAGTAACTTCTCAATATGCTCAGCCCATTCTGCTACAACACTATATCATAAGCAAATCGTAACATACTGATAATTTCTCTATAAACATTTATGCCATATTCAAATTTTTCTTTCACTTCCTTTAATGCTTCCTCTACACACAAGTTGAATATTAATGAGGTTAGACTGCAACCTTGTCTCACAACCTTTTTAACTCATACATGTCTCTCATGATTCTCTAGTTTTATTTTAGTCACTTGATTCTTACATGGATTATATTCTTCTATCTCCATATTTTACACCTGACTTCTATAAAATTTTGAACATCTTGTTGAAATTAACAGCATCATAAGCTTTTTTTTAAATCAATAAACGCCATGAAAGTTTATTTGTCTTTCTTGATCGGCCCTTGAAGTATTAATTTAAAAGCGAAAATTATTTAATTGTACTGCGATTTTTGTCTAAACCCAAACTGATCCTCACCAACCCAACCCTTTCCATTCTTCTGTGTATTATTCTGGTCTTTAATTTTGAGGCATGTGATGTTAGCGGTATGATAAGATAATTCTCACATTTGTCGGCTTGTACTTTCTTGGAAAATGTGAACATGATACTTTTTTAAAAATCAGTTAGGTTTTCCTTGTTTCATAACTTTTTGATACCAGTTTGAATAATCTTTGGATACCTTGTTCTCCTAGGAATTTCAGATGTTCTTTAGGGATCTCATAAATTTCCGCTTCCTCATTTTATTTCACGCCATTCAGAGCTCTATCAAATTCTGTCCTCAAAACATGCTAAGTCATCAATGTCGACATCAGCTTCCATTTCAATTACGCTGTTGTTCAAGTCATCCCCACCGTAAAATTTCTCAAGTATTCCTTCCATTGGATCTTTTAAGCTTAATGGAAGTTACACATCAGCAGCTTTAATTTTTATACATCTTACCTCCATTTCTCCAAAATTTTATTTAATCTTCCTTTACCCCACATCCACTTTACCCAACACCATTTACTTTTCTACTGCTTCACACTTTTCTTGCAGCTTTGTTCTTTTACTTTTTTTACATTCCCCTTTGATTTTATTTCTAAATTGTCTGTAATGACCTCTTCCTGCTTCATCCTGAACATTTTTGTGCTTTCGTTTCTGATCCATCAGCTCAAAAATTTCTTCTGTGATCCATTCGTCCTCAATTGAACTCCTTTCAGTGTTAGTTCTTAGACCAACTTTTATTATTACTGTATATTTTTCTATCATGTTAAGTTTTTCAGTTTATTTACTTCCAGTCTATTCGCTTGTATTGCTTCTTTGTTCTTTTCTATCGGATTATGGTCATATTCTTTTTCTGCACCTGGGTATGCTTTACATTCTAGAACTTGATTCCTGAATCTCAGTTTGACCATAATATAATTTAGCTGATATCTACCTGTATCCCCTGGACGTTTCCAGTGTATGAACTTCGATCATGATTCTTAAATATAGCTTTCGTCACGACTAGTTTATATCATACACGAAAATCTAACAACCTGATTCTCTCTCATTTCTTTCACCTAGACCAAATCTTCCTATAGTATTTCCATGTTTTCCTTCTCCCACTACCGCATTCCAATCACCCATGATTATTAGATTTTCTCCCCTATACATAATGGATTAATTCTTGAATTTCATAGCATATTTTCTGCATTTCTTCATCACCTTCCTGTGACGTTGGTATATAAACTTGGGGCGGACTTTGTTTCCCATCTCGTTAAAATAATCCAGTCACTAAACTGTTGATAACAACTCACCTGTTACCCTATTCTCTTGATCATTACAATTCCTACACAACTACCCCCACTGACAGCTTTAGTGTTAAGTGTTCTGTGTTCCCCAGATCAGAAAACATGTGCACCCTTCTCACTAATCCCAACGACATATAACTTATGTCGTTCCATCTCTCTTTTTGAGTTTTCTAATCTACCTACCCTATTCAAAGCTCTAACATTCCCACCAAGCGTGGTGGTGTAACGGATAGCGTTCTGGCCTCGCATTCGGGAGGACGGCGGTTCGAATCCCCGTCCGGGCATCCAGATTTGGGTTTTCCATGGTTTCCCAAATCACTCCAGGCAAATGCCGGGATGTTTCCTTAAAAAGGCCATGGCCGAATTCCTTCCCATTCCTTGCCCCCATCCTTTCCCGTCTCTAAAGACCTCGCTGTTGAGAGACGTAAAGCAGTAACCGGAGATCTGACTATCCTTAATTGAAGAAACTAGTGTAGTAGGATAACTATATGAAAAAATGTATTAAATCACGAACATATGATTATCCGTTATCTTTAAAATGGTTTGTTGTTATATTTTTATTCCCTGAAAAGTGAACACGTACTTGCAGTGAAAGCCGATTTTAAATCTTCAATATACACTCCGATCGAGCATTATCGTATGAACATCCCAGACCAAGAAGTAATGCCCGGTGGACTCAAATACATACCAAATTAGGAACATGTTGATCGTTGTATATTAATTTGCTAGATATTAGAATATTACGTGAGTTACGACACATGTTTAAATCTTCTTGCTGTGAATAGCTCTGTAACACGTTTGTATAGTAAATATTTAACAGAATAATTCCTTCCCCCTTCCCAAGATAATTGAAAACGAATCGAGGGCTTTCGTTTTGCAGGGTTTTTTTTATGGGTTTACCCCTCATCTCCGTGAAGTGCATTAGAGTCGGAAAAGGACTGGGGGGCAAGGAACGGGAAGGAGTTTGGTCATGGCCTTTTGAAGGAACCACTATGGAATGATTTTGGAAAGCCATGGAAAACCGAAAACTGGATGGCCGGAAGGGGATTTGAACCCTTGTCCTCCATAATGTGAAGCCAGAACGTAATCATCGATTTTTAGTGATAAACCGCAGATTCCAGCAATATTGGATCATGAGACGTGGTAGTCAGATGCCAAAATAACAAATTCTGAACTATGGATGCACACAATATAGGATGCGGTTAATCTTATTAAAGATATGTAGTATGAATTGTAGAATTATTTGATAAATTCTTCAGTAATTCATGAAATTTACAAAAGTTATTAAATTTAATATTCTTTTTAAATTTCTACCACTAAAATTTTTTTTATTTGTAATAGCTTAGAGTTTAGTACAGAAAATTATAAGACCTAAACGAAACTAACGATTTAAACAAAAATCTAATATGGATGATTAAAATACTTATCATGGATTTTCGAGGAGCATGGTGTTTAAATTAATGTCAAATAAACATCTGGATAGTTTTATGCGCAGATTTAACTGAGGTTCAATACATTCTTATATCACAAGGCCCAGATTAAACATCATGTTGAATATGTTGCGTTCGTTTTGCCTACAATTCCGAAATGTGTTCGTCATCCGATTCCTGTAGATTCACAGAGGAGTGGGCCTGCAGTGAAAAGCCATTTCCAGCTAATCCCAGAGGGTGCTCAATAGGATTGAGATCCGGGGACTCAACACGCCACTTCAGTAAACAAAACTCGGTGTCAGACGATACATCTTCAACAGTCAAGACTAAACCGTTATGGCCAGCTGATATAACTTGCTTACATAACATCGTGTTTATATATATTAGTGTATCGTGTCATATTTCTCAAACCATACCTGAATCAAAAGGATAATGTACACTGACACGTTATTATGCAAGACTTACACACCTGTCAAGATTGTGATCGTGAAAGGGTACACCTAATAATCTACACAATGAACCAAGAAAGCCGGTAACTTGAAATATCTCTATAAAACAAAATATCTGAATATAAAATGTTTTAAATAAATGCCAGTTGATGTTATTCGAGAAATCAAAATCCATAATTCACGCTTTACTTATGGGTGATTTTAAAGATCATTTAAATTTCAACATTTTTTCTATTCTTATTGTGTTCTATTTTTGTTTGTGTTCTTGCTTTACAGCAATATCCCCAATTAAGAATGTACTTTATTCCAACCCTGGCGATTGAGGCCAATAAGGAACTATGTTATTTTGAACTGTGTTTAAAGTCATTCAAATCTGTTAAAATCGCGAATCATTTAATAAGCTTACATACTATCAACCATGATATCACGCGAAAACAATTCTTGTAATAATAGGCAAAGTCTCATTGTTGTTCAGTGACAAAATGTTATTACATCTTGTTCTGAGCCATTTATACATTTCCCAGAGTGTATTCACTTTCGGAAACAGAATGGTTTCTCGCGAAATATGGGATCGTTGATTTCTTTTTAAATCCTTATTGCTAGCCATTTATGCCTGCCATGTTTTAGTAAACTGATAATAAAAGTTATTTCTGGGTATATTAAAACCTTAAATGTGTTACTTCATCAGTCTTATAAACAAGCAAAAGCCAAGATTTCCTTCCAACGCTTTTCAGGTTGAACAAGTATTAGAATAAATCACATATATTATGCTCTTAATTTCCGTAAAAATAATGACATGCATAATGGTAGAGTCACCAGATCTTTTTATTTCAAATCAACGATCCATGATACCCAGAAAAACCATGCTGTTTTGGAATGTGAGCTGAATACACACTGTGATGTGTAGAATTGTCTCAGGACAAGATCTCATAATTCTTGTCACTAAAAATCCAAGAGACTTGACGTATTTTTACACGAATCGTTTTTGTTAGATTCTCCTTACTCGGTAGGGTTACCGGATTAGCGGAATGCTGTAAAAATCTTAAACCCTCTTGTTTTGCAAATCAAACGGTACATATATTTTATTAAGAGACGGAGGTTGGAAATGCGATAAAATTTGAAATGAGACGTATTTAGCGGGTTAAATTTGCAGTCTGTGTGTGGATAAATTCTCACTCTACCAAAATATAGACCTTGGAGGGGTTGTCACATCGAACGTGCGCGGTGCAAGTTTCGAGCAGCCGTTTGCCTGTAAGACGGCATATCCAGACACGACCATCGACCTGATGAAACAAGAAACTTGATTCATTGGACCAGGCAATACGTTTCCAATGATCTCTTGCACACTGCAATTGTAATTGACAATGTCATCGGGTCTGCATGGGGACACGTAGGGGCTGTCTGTTGTGGAGACACGTGTTCAACAATGGCACTGAAAGGTGTGTTTCGAAAAACTTGTGACTGCACCAGCATTTCATTTTCCCTTCAGATTTGCCACATATTTTTAAAGAGCGGGCAAGCTTCCAACCACCACGTTCTATGATGAGGTTCTGACGTCACCTAATTGTAATTTCACCGACTTTCAACCACTTCTAAATGCTCACAACAGTAGCATGTGGACAGCCAACCATCCTCACTATTTTCGAGATGCTCGTTTCCAGCCACCGAGCCATTGGAATCTGCCCTTCATCGAAGTGACTTGCGTCATTAGATTTTCCCATTTACCACATGCATCGACGCTAGATTGACTCCTCATGCGTTTTATTTGTTTACATACTTTCCTTATCGCATGACGTACAAGCAAAATCACCGTGCGCCATTCAATATCGCTGTGGGTAGTCGTCGTAATATTTTGGCTTTTTGGTATATAATAATTTTTATGTAATTTAGCAGAGTTTATTTATAGAAAAGTGATGAGCCCATGTTACAAAACGAACTGAAAAATCTAAACAGTTTAAAATCGGTGGCGAGTTTCTCATAATGAAAATGGCGAAAACATAAACGGTTCACTGATTTATCTGAAAGAGACAATTAAAACAAACAGAATATATTTTCTGTGCCTCTGTTATATGGGATTAATAGTTCCATAAATGGTGCTATGTTCAAATACGAAATGGCTTGTAATATAATATCTCATGAATGGCGTCCTCTGTTCTAGGTTGATATATCTCTCGGGTAGGCCCTACGTACTCTGTTGTTCAATACTCAAATTGAACGTACTGTTTGTATAAGCTTGGGTGTTTGTAATTAAGCGTTGTGTTTGTTTTTATTGGATCGCAGTGTCATTGTAGGCTGGAAATTAAAATGAATTTAGTTATACTTAACAGCATTATCTTTGGATGTCGTATCGATGGCGTACTGCATATATCGACGTATCAACCATATTCTTAGTAATTAAACTATCGTAACTTTTCTTTTGAACATCTTCCCAAAAAATAATCTGCTTTACTACTTACATCCGACACAGTCTAAGAGGCAAGTGTGATTATAGCAGTAAATGAGTACTGCGTAAGGATTCGAGTATGTATGGAGCACATCACTTGAAGGTTGTGAACCATAGTGCTTATAAATACCAGATGTGAGGTAGTTAAATGCAGTGTTCTTCCTGCCATGTCATCTAACTAGCTGGGCACGTGGTATAGAATTCGGAACAGGTGGGCAGCCCATGCACACATGATACGAAAGTACTACGGGTGCCTCCGTCGACTCGAAAGCTATACGGCCTGCCGGCCTAGCCACGAATCGCGTCTTGTGGCACATACATTATTGAGTGCGGAAGGCTGTGTCGGTTTATTTTTCAGGGCAAGTTCCAGAGCTGAGTGGTCGTAGCTGTTGTACCTAATTCAAGTGCGTCTCACCGTAAACAAAGCTTGAAGGTGAGCGTGAAAGACTCGTCGCTCGCTAGCTTCCTCTGAATCCATTCATAACGCTTGTCCCCCAAATAGAATCCTCTTACTCAGGAATATTTGAAAGAAATGAGTTTAAGAAAGATTAGTCATCAAAATTGTGTTGCTTTTTTGTATTAATTGTAATACAATTTTTATATTCCTTATCAAAATATATATCATTGTTCTTCAGCTCTGAACTGAAATTTAATCGAGAATTTTTACATACATGACGATGATATTTACTAGTTTTATTTTTTTATCTTTTTGTTTTTGTGTTTAGTTTTCTCTTCAAGATTAAATTTTTATACCCTTTGCTAATCTGCTTCTAGTGTCTTCACGAAATAGGCGGTGTATGAAATGCTTCTAATCAAACATTTCAGACATTCCATGATCGTGAAGGGTATAGATTTTAATTTATGTTGGATTCTAGGAGCCATGAGTGGAGTCGGTTCTAATCCTGTCCCTGATAATTCAGGCATTGCTGATGCCAGCAGCGCGCAGGCTAGCGTTGCAAGAGTCACCAATACGGATGAGGGCTTGGATTTTTTTTTTGGATGAGAGCTGCGTTGTTTTTTTTTATGTGTCGTCCTTACTGTTGTATTCAATAATTACCTGAAGGAATACTGATTACGATAAATGAAATAATGAAAACAGTTGCAACTAGCGGAATGGTCGCGAATACCTAATTAAATTTTTATAAAGGTACAAATATATGTTGGCTACGTAAACCATACAGTTTTTATATTATGATTATGTTCTGCTCAATCTCTCATACGAATGCACAGCGCTACATTTGAATTTAACCAGTTCGTAAGGTGATTACAAAACCGGAATATATTGAACAATATTTACTAAGAAACATATAGAGTAGTCCATCAACTAAGATCAGTAGTAGATATCCACTGAAGACTAAATGTTTCTGTAGTTTTCAGCTTAATAATAACTTACTTATTCTTCTTTTTCTCTCAACTACTTTTCTAAGACTTGCATAACAACAATATAATATTACCGGAATGAACAACAAAATTAAGTTTGTTCCTAATAAAATAACGCCACAATGGTCGTCACAAAGTATCAAAACATTTGTTATAAATCCTTATAAAGTCTAGAACTTCGTTGTATTTATGATTCAGGTGGTTGGGTAAGGCTCTGGCTTCGTATTCTTAAGAACGCACGTTGTAATCACCATCCATACCTTCAGATTGTGGTTTTCTGAAATAATTCCAAGTCGCGATGGAAAACAAATTACCGAGCGTGGTGGGTGAGTGGTTTACGCTTTGGCCTCGCATTCGGGAGGACGACGGTTCAAATCCCCGTCTGGGCTTCGAGATTTGGGTTTTCCGTGGTTTCCCCAAATCACTCCAGGCGAATGCCAGGATGCTTTCTTCAAAAAGGCCATGGCCGATTTCCTTCCCGTTCGTGGAACCTATTCTAACGACGTCGACGAGGCGTAAAGCCGCAAAAAAAAAAAAAAGTTTGAGGGTTAGTGAGGGTGGGGTGAACACTTTGTTAAAGACATTAAAACTTGTGAAATTTTACTACAAATAATGCAAAGGTGTTTGGATTGCGAGGCTGTGGCATACGGACTTGACAAAATTATAAGGGTTCCTTTTTTCCATTTTGGCTACACTAGTGTTATGGGTATAGCAGAGATATGGAATATTTACATCTCTTTTGTGACGTTAGTAACGTTAAGCATAGAAATTATTCTCACAATAAATGCAGAGTTTAATTTGAACAATATTGAGAGCGAATTAATTTCTTCACACAACACATCGTTTTTGTTTAAATAGTTATGGGCAACAAAGATTGATTTCCCAGTGTTTAACTATCATCAAACTTACCAGAAGAGAAATTGGCAGTCTTTTACTTGAGGAACAGATTAACGATGAATACTATAGTGACTGAAACACCAGCGTATCGGCCAAAACGCTTTCTTCTCGATGTAGGTGTTATAACCAGGCGCACGACATAGACACTCTAATTATGTTTTCATTCTGTATTAAAATTTCTCTATTTTGTTGAGATAATACATCATGGGAAATACTGGAGCTTTTTTTATGGGATCAGTAGTGTTATATATAGATATATATTTATATATATATGACAAAATCAGGTTTCCTGATGTCTTAATTTTAAACCGAATATATATATATATAGAAAATCACGATAGTTCATGTCTTAACTTTAAACTAAATCCACAAGTTCCTAAGCCAATTTGTAATATGGCGTCACTGCGTTTCCTCAGAGCTTAGCCTTACATTCTGTCTGTGACTGTCAAGATTGCCCTGGTATCATTTTGCTTAGTAAAAATGTGGAGAATATTCATAAATATTTTCCTGTGTGATTACGTAAACTGTTTACAGTTTTTATATTTTTTTAAACTATAAATCGAAAACTAAAAGGATGTTACTTATCATTTCGAAAAATAATAATTAGCAGGTTATTGGGTAAAAACATATCAAAACTAAAATGAGATAACGACTTCTGAAACGTTCGAGGCGTGCCTTCCGATTTCTATACCAGTTAATATTTTAAATCAAATTAATAACAATCAATATATCTCAGTGTTTTGTGAAATTGAAATCATATATTTAGAAAAAAATTTATACAAGAATATTACGTAATAACTACAGAACCCTTCCTACACTGATGATCTGGAAGTTGCGAGTGAAGGAATTCAGTTTCATAGCAAAAATATTCGGCAACGTTATTTGCTTTTTAAATGTCGTGTGGGAATTTGTTTTGTGAATTTACTCTTTCATATTCTGTTATTTATCAGGAAGTCAAATATTACCGCAGGCCTTTCAGGCTAACGGTATGCAGTATGAGAATTTTAATATTGACATATTTGTCTTGTGGTCTTTCCTGCATCTGGCTGCTACAAATAACATTCAAAATTGGAGATTTGTTTTCTTTTAATATCTTGTGTTCTGTACACATACATCCTTCACGTGGTGTATTTACTAAAAATAAGAGAGTAGTAATAAAGGGAATAAAGTTTATTTCCGACACACCGAGCTGAGTGGATGTCACGGGACCTTGGTTCCATCCACGGTCCGACTATCCAGGTTCCAGTCATCTATTCTTTTCACGAATTCAATCCTTCCTGCACTCCAACCCGTCCTCTCCTTGCTCCAATGAGCTCGATGTCGCAGAACCAACCCTTCCATAGAAACATCTGACTGCACTTACTATGCTGATTATTTAAATTTAGACCTCATTCTTTCCTTTGTAATGATGATGAGAAACAACGAAACAATGTTCTAAAAAATATAAATAGTAGCACCGCAATTTAGAGAGGAAAAAAGGGTTAAAATTCGTTTGGTTCAATACCAATAGTTTTTTTTCTTTTGCTGTCATCAGTCTCTAGACTGGTTTGATGCAATCCTAACCAATCCTGCATGTCTCAAAATATAACCTTCTTTCTATAAAATTCTTCCACAAACTTCCTTCCTCGCCCATCATTTCCAACCCTCATTCGTTTCGTATTTTATCCGTCCACTCAATTTTCAGCCACCTTCTATAACACCACAGTTTAAACGCTTCAATTTTCCTTCTTTCTGGTATTCCTAAAGTCCATGCTTTGCTGCCATAAAGTGCAGTGCTCCACACATTTAGCTTAAAAAGTTCTTTCTGAGTCCTAGATCAATATTTGAAACTAAAAGATTTATCTTTTTCATGAAGGTGTTTCGCTAGTGCTATCCTGCATTTAACATCATTCCTGCTTCGGCTATCGGTTGTAATTTTACTTCGTAAGTAGCAAATTTCGCATTCGATCCTAGTTTTGTATTTAATCTATTGTTATGGGTATCATTTCTGCTACATTTCATGATTTTTGTGATGCTTTGGTTTACATTTAGTCCAAAAACTACCTTTAGTATTTTGTTCATGATATTCAATAACTTCTCAACTTTCTAAACCTGTTCTACTAAGAAGACAATGTCATCAGCAAACCGTTGCATACTGATTTTTTCTCCTTGAACACTTATGCCACATTCAAAGCTTTCTTTCACTTCCTTTATTGTTTCTTCCACTTACAAATTGAATATTGATGGGTACAGAGCACAACCTTGTTTCGCACCCTTTCTAACTGAAATATGTCTCTCATGATTCACAACTTTTATTATAGCTTCTTCATTCTCATGAAGATTATAAAGTATTCTTCTATCTCAGTATTTTAGACCTTAGTTATTAGAATTTTTGATATCTTGAACAAATTAACATTATCAAAAGCTTTTTCTAATTCACCAAATGTCATAAAAGTATCTTTGTTTATGTTGATCCGCCCTTCAATTATTAATCTTAACGCCATAATCGATTCTCTTGTGCTAAACCCAAACTTATCTTCATCTACTACACTTTCCACTCTCCTATATATTTTTGAAGCATGTATTGTTAGGCTAAGTACACATTTGTATACAAAGTCGAGTGATCGTCTATAGACATGTTGGAACTGTCTATAGATATGTATATAGACAATGTATATAGAGAGTTTAGAGACTTTGCGCGCGTACACACTAGAAGTCTTGTTACTCGTTAGTTGCTAAATATGGCTGACTTTGTTGGGATCGCTGCTTTCGAAGTTCTAATCATGGACAGTCAAAATAAGCGAAAAAAGAAGCGTTACACACAGGGGTATTTGACACAAAAAGTCGATCAAAATTATTTCTACGTAATTTGGATTTTTTTTTTCGCTTCTTTTGTGTATTAGAACTTATAACTGTGAAGTAGGAGTAATAATAAAGAACACATACTGTGTTCATACACTTTATAACATATTAAGCGAATATTTACAAAATACCTAAACAATAATCATACATGTACACTAAAATATCATTCTGACGTACCGTCCCATCCTTCGTCGTCACAACCTTCACCTTATGGCTCGTTCTCTTCTTGAGTACTCGAGTCCCATTAAAGTAATATTTTAATAGTTTCTGGATTGAATGATTTAGATGTTTTAGGGGTTTTGTGCCTGATGAAGCTCAAATACGGATCCTAAGTTAATGGAAGCCTATTAATGACATCTGTGTTGCATTAAACCCAACTAAATTTTCTGGAGTGTCTCTCCCTAAATCGTCGAAAATATTTGTTTCTAGCTTCTGCTACTGCTTCTGACAGATGGTCTATAGCCAAAAGTGCATACTCTGTTATAAGTGGGCCCTCAGGCAATACTTCTTGTATAGGTGACATTTGATGCCACGAGTACACTTCAATGTACAGTACATCGTAAATTTTTCGTGGAAGTGGGGAATAATTTTTTTTTATATCTATCTTGTGCCCAGTATATATCATTCACATAATAGTATAAAACCTGTCAATCAATGTTTTGTTAATAACTATTATCTCTGTGGACATATTTTGCTAAAATCGGTCAAAACATCGAAAGATTTTCTAGTCCGACCGACATTGGCCGGATTTAATTTTATGGGGATTTCGATACATCTTTTGAACCAATCATGGAATTTATTTAAAAATACACTCCTAGTTATCTAAGCAGCCTGCCATTTTCATTTAATTTCCAATTTAAGCGTTGAAAACTTTTGTTCGAACTGTTGCGTTTGTTCGACCGTGAATGTCGGTTGGTCTAAAATATTTTCCTCGACTAATTCCAACTTTTGCACGAAATCATTTCCTTTCTCGTGTTTAATCATATCATAAATAACTTTTCGGGTCATGAGCATGATACCAGAAGAGCCCATAACAAAGAAAATCTTAGATGAATTAATGTGATGGAAAAAAGTAAGTTTGTTTTATTATAAATAATCTAGAATTTTTTCGAATAAATAGACGTTTGGCACTTTTTGGCACCTAATTTTCAATGAAACACCAAGATAGTACACTAAACTAATACCATACAAGAAATCATACCCGGGAAAGGTCCGGAAATATAACAAAATCACTTTTTAATACTTTTCTTAATAATAAAATCAGTACAAAATGAGTCAGCTTAGAAAAATGTACAGAAATAAAGTTGTGCGGTACATTTGGATGTATGTTACTATTATTTCAATTCTAGGTACCCAGCTGAACAATATCCATGATTGAAATCATCAATACTCACTTAACATCACTCACAAATTAAATTGGTACAACTTATAATTTTCTTGTATTTGCTTGGTAACAGTACGTGGGTCATGCAATGACATAGCTGATTATTATTCTGTAGACATTTTACTCGAGCCAGGTAGATACGGGTTCTTGTAATTTGCTTAAATTTTTTTTTTTTTTTTTTTTTTTTTTTTTTTTTTTTTTTTTTTTTTTTTTACTTTTGATCGGCTTTTTGTGTCAAATACCCCTGTGTGCGTTGGTGGAGACGTGAAATTTTTTACTAACACCACATAATAATATGTTCTGTTAGTAGGTTGTTATTACTAATAAAATCATCTGTATTTTAATTAACAACATTATTTTCTGTTCCATACCCATGCATAAAAATTAAATAAAAAAGGTATTTACTGTACTTACAATATCTTCTGTACTTCCTGATGCACTATTTTCATTTTCATCTCAGTCTGTGCTTCTGCTACCCTTTGATTCTAAATCTTGCAATAGAAATAACAAGTGTCCACATGCGAACCAAGCATTTTTACAGGAGATACACCCATCTTCTTCACCTGATTCTTTTTATGCTCCCGATGAAAAGGTATTTTCAATTTTTTTATTTTTTTCCCCATATCACCTACGGACACTGCATCGGTTGGCTCTATTTTCTGCGCTTAGAAGAGGTTTCCCATCGGTAGCTTTAATGTTTATAGGCGATTCCATTAGTGCGGGTGCAACATTTAGACGCAATTTTGCGATGCATATTGTCTAAATAAAAAGTAATTTTATTGAAATTATTCTTTGAAGGACTACATTTTACCCTGTTCTGTTTAGTTTTGTCTACAAAAAAATATATGACACATAATTATATTCACGACAGAGGTATAAAGTCCTATCGCGGGTGCAACGAAATTGGTCATAGCATTGTAGATCATCGTACAGAAACACAAAAGTCTGTTAATTGAGAATCATTTATTATACTTTGCTTACATCTTATTAATGTCATTGAATCAAACAACCATAAAAATCAAGCTAGATAAACAAAAAAAAAATAATAAACGAATTATTAAACTTTGAACCCGTAGCGGGCGCAACACCGGATTATCGTGGCTGCAACCCAACTAATTTAAGAGATCATAACTTCATTTCTAGCTACTTAATTCTTCTCAAACACGTCCACAGTTGTTGGAAACTCTATTATTACGATATTGCCGACAATCTTCTTCTGTGGCGCTCCCAATTTTCCGTCAATATCTTCAAATTGATCGCTATGTCATTCACGTTTTCAACAAAGCGTTTACCATCAATTGTTTTCAGAAATTGTACTCTTACATACTCAAACATAATGAGGAGTTTCATTGATAGGCAGAACGTGAGCTGGTCTCTCTTTGTAAAAAAACAGTCTTACGAATAAACGTTTCGGGATACATTGATTTAAATTATTCGAAGGCTTCTCGTATGCTCATAACGATTTTTCTCTTCTGAATTTTCATCCTCATCCCCGTCTTTGATTTTGTAGATTTAAAATCCTTCATCCCAGGTATTTGTCTGCTAATATCGTCCCCATCACAAAAATCACAAATCTGCTTCTTCACGTCTTCAGTCAGCTTCCGAGGAATTACATGAGCATAGTAATTTTTCTCAGATACAGCAACATTGAATTTAGTAGCTTTTTTTTTCACAAGTTCAACTGCTTTAGTGGGACTAGCAGGCAGATTACTCTTCACTTTTGCAGCTGCCTTCCCTAGTGTACAAGGACTTTTGTATCTAAAGCCTGTTCTATCAATGTTTGCATTTTTTCTTCTGCCCAGTACTTTCAAATCTTTATCTGTCTCCATTTTCCTTTTCATTTCTTCTCTCCGTTTTGCATCATGTTCCATTTCGCGGCGGAGATGTTCTGCAAGAATTTCAGGATTCTCACTCAGATTTCTCCTATACATTAGTGATGCAGTCCCTTTTCGAGGTTCTTCTGACAATTTAGGCAATATTTCTGTATATAAAAAAGAAATAAAACTATGTAAACACCTTTCAAATGCAATTCACATATACAGCTTCACAAATCAATAAAACATGATTTTAATACCATACCAGTGACTGTCAAAACGTTGCACCCACGATCATAATTTTATGATCGCGGGTGCAACCGATTTGAGTCAGGCTTATTTCAATTTTACTTACAACATAAGTTATTAATCACGATATATTTAGGGTTCTGATTGCTATATTTTTACTTTTACAATGTTTGAAATCTTTAGCATCCTAATTCTGAGAGAAAATCAAACTTTCACATCTTTTCGTTGCGGGTGCAGCAATATTACAACGACTTCTTGTCGTCAATAATTCGCTGTAAGTAATAACAAATACTCAGATGTTTTTGCATGAATTATTTATCCAATGTTTTTACTCTAAGATTCGCCGGTAATACACAACCTCAATCTCTCGTAAATATCTGTTTGACGTTTGTATTGCCACATACCGATTTTCATTTTGTGCCGAACATACGTATGTCACAAGTTTCAAACCGCGGCAAAAACGCAAATATGAACGAAGGACTAAGAAAATAATACTATAGACTGTTTTCTTTGTATCAGCATAAACAAAAGTGAAAAATACAGTTTATTAAAAATTGATGTCAAGAATCATCCCTAGTGGAATCACCCAAAAATACCTCTTTCTTAAAAATTTTTTCCAAAATTCTATTTCATCTTCCTATATGCCACATATACTTTATGTACAGCCATTTCCTTTTCTACTTCTTCTCTTATTTCTTGCAGCCATGTTTCTATTGCTTCTTTTCATTTCCTGACTATCTGATTTCTAAATTGTCTGTATTGCTCTCTTCCTGCTTCATCCTGAGCATTTTTGTGTTTTCTTCTCTGATCCGTTAACTCCAAAATTTCTTCTATGATCCAAGGTTTTTGGGTGGCTTGTTCCCTAAAGCCTAATGTTTCTTAACAGCTATCATTATTTCCATTCCATTCGTCCACATTTGAGGTTCTTTCAGTGTTACTTCATAGACCCATGTCTACTATTTCTGCAAAAAATTTTCTCTTCATTGATTGTTTCAGTTTATGCACTTCCAGTCTGTTCTGCTTGTATTACTTCTCTATTCTCTTGAATTTCAGCATGAACTTAATAACTATCAACAGTCTACGTCTGCTCCTGCTTAACAATGCAGAATCTCTCTTTGGCCATGATATAATCCAGCTGATATCTGCCTGTATTCCCTGTACGTTTCCACGTGTATATCCTTCTAACATGACTCGTAAATAGTGCGTTCGCTACGGCAAGTTTATATCTTTCACGAAATTCTAACAATCTGCTTCCTCGCTCATTTCTTTCTCCTGAATTAAATCTTCCTACAGTATTCCCCTCTTTTGCTTTTCACAATACAACATTCCAATCACCCATAATTATTAGATTTTCCATACAATTCACATATTGGATTAATTCTTCAGTGTATAATTTATCTATTTCTTCATCATATTCCTGTGACTTTGGCAAGTAATAATGTATTTGAGGCTGACTTAGTTTCTAACCTCATAAAATAATCAGGTCGCTAAACTGTTCACTACAACTCACCCCTTTCCCTACTATCTTATTCATTACAAATCCTACACCAGTGACTCCAATGATAGCTTGTGTGCTTATTACACTGTGTTCTCTATACCAGAAATCGTGTCCTTCCTTCTAATCATACTAATCCCGTCAACATCTAACTTAATTCGTTCCATACCTCTTTTTATGTTTACTAATCTACCTGAGGAGTCCCCACCCGTAGATACGATGTGGGGACTATTTTATCCAGGTATACCGATCATACTATATGTAATTTGAAAGGATTAAATGTTTTCGTGATACCCTTATTGTAGTAAATGCAGTGGTTTCCCGCTGCCTTCTGCGTCACCACGCCACTGATCATTTCTTATTTGTCCAACCCAAAGGGCAAGAAGGTGCCCAGGAACACTCCCCGCTCTGCCACTCTCCTTTCGGAGGCCGTTGGGATGCAGTGGGTGACTCCTTATACCGTGATTTTTTCAGTCGCCAGAGCTTCGTCTGACCGAGCGTAGTGAATGAACGGTTAACGCTCTGGCCTCGCATCCGGGAGGACGGCGGTTCGAATCCCCGTCCGGGCATCCAGATTTGGGTTTTCCATGGTTTCCCCAAATCACTCCAGGCGAATGCTGGGATACTTCCTTCAAAAGGCCATGTCCGAATTCCTTTCCGATCCTTTTCCCCAGTCCCATCAGCCTTTAATGACCTTG
This sequence comes from Vandiemenella viatica, assembly GCA_031002005.1. NCBI lineage: Eukaryota > Metazoa > Arthropoda > Insecta > Orthoptera > Morabidae > Vandiemenella > Vandiemenella viatica. Next base: position 205,928,136 of record CM061921.1, on the reverse strand, counting down.
ACGTCGACGAGGCTTAAATTCATAAGTAAAAAAAAAGGCTTCGTCTGTGTAAACGGGGTGCTCCATGTTGTAACGAGCCGCGCTATCGCCACGTTACAAGGTGCATTTTTATTATATATGTAATAATATAAGAGTAATTTACATAAATCTTGGGCGACCACCTAAATAGATTTTTGTTGTAATTTTATAAAGTACGCAAGATTCCAAGTGAGGACTGTAATGAAATGATGAACATACAGTGTATCTTGGTAAAGCGAATATTCAAGAATTATTGAGCTATGTAGGCTTGAAGCTAATCTGGTGTTCCCGAGCCTTGGCGACAAGAAGTCGCGGATTTGGGATTTGCCAGACCACACACTCTGCTCCCTAGGGATAGGCGGTCAACAAGGTTACTCACCGGGCGGGAAAGGCCGGCCGCCAGAACAGAGTCGTCCCCGAACGTAGCCGAATATGTCCGACCTCTGTTAGATACTCTAGGCAAATCACATATAGAGGATATCACGTGACATTAGGTGCCGACCTGAAGATCCAATCCAAATGAGCGTATAACTTAAAATCCTGGGAATTTTTGTTATATGTGAGCTTCGAGACTACAAATGGGCGGAGCGAGAAGTTTCCTCGTGGACCGAAGAGCGAGGAGCTGGACATTCTAACTTCGATCCATGCCGGCCTCGGTAGCGTAGGGGCTAGAGTGCTAGCTCCACGTGCCGAAGGCCGCCGGTTCGAATCCGGCCGCGGGCATGGATGTTTAAGTGTTGTGTGTCTATGTGGTTGTCCTGTCCGTCCTGTGGCGTCCATACATCGGAATAATACACACTGAGAGCTGGCTGTATGGCCCCCGTTGCCAAATGCCATTAACAAAAAAAAAAAACTTCGATCTTCGAGTCCAAGCTATGCGAGTCTAGTCTGAGGTGGACTTGGAAAGTTGGCTTCTCTCGCCAACTGCTGCTGTACGATTTCTGGCTGGCAGCTTGCCTTGCTGGAGCAAGCTTATCGCAGCAACACAGCCGGTAATGCGATGATGCGCATTGTCAGACCAGAGATGCCTATAGCCGGCTTGTGAGATAATCTCACATATCGTGGGTCCGCTACAGTCACCGCAGACATCAGACGCAGGACTACAATGGTAATTTATTACGACCAAGCCATCTGATTGTGCATTCCGTGAAACAGAACCCGTAAGCGACTTTGAGAGGATAGGTCCATGTTCTCACTTTGTAATTGTAAAAACCCCTGAGCTAGCGGCATAATTTGCCAGAACTAGTTATTTTCGAATGATATATTGTTCATTCTGGCGCCCATGATTTTCTTTTTTAACTGTAAAGTCACAGTATTATGATACCTTTGTCTGAGGTCGTCATAACTTGTATTTTTTATTGTTTCCAATTGTCATTATTTCTTGCATTTTGATTCTGAGATATATTTAAAAGTAAATATATAATTGTTTGCTTGCTCATGACGGCTAATTGTAACTCTGAGCGTTGCTTTTATGACTTTGCCAATTTGTGTTAATGTTAACGGTAAATTCGCTCGGACTTGTAATCGCCAGTGATAAGAAAATAAATGTCATATTGTGACAATTTTCCTGAATTCCAACTAACGTCGAAATTCTTGCAAAATTAATAAATTTTCACTCCTTCATAAAAATTAAAATTAAAAATCCACAATTATTAATCATAAAGGTATGAAAGATAATTGTAACGTGGTTTGCCCACCAAGGCATCCACCACAATGTGAAGGATAATTTATGAATTTATCTCAGGAAATCTACAATGTGTTTGAATATTCAAAAATTGTTCACAAGCCACATAAGGACAAAAATGTTTTTATCTGGGAAAACTGAGTAACGATTCCTTCATTATTAATGTTCAATATCTTGAAAATACAATTAAAAAGTTCGCTATAAATTTAACAGTGTCATTTTCCAACCTTCTGAGGATCTACACTAATATTGTAAATTATATAGATACTAGCGATGAGTTTTGCTTGCATGAATCAAGCAGGACGAAAGCCCGAGTGTCGTCAGCTGTAAAGCAGGCGTGTTGGCGTCTGCCCGATCATATATCTTCAAGGCGGTGGTTTCACCCGGGATGAATTAAATTGGTCCCAGAGGACGGCGAGGTGTAAAACTGGAGAGATCTAGCACAGCTCACGCCCTGGGTCTCCAGTTTTATGGTGACGGGAGACTTTTGCCCGAGTCACGTGTGGACTCGAGTACAAGCAACAGTTTGCATACAGTTCCATCAATAATTTAGCTGACAGCAAATTCTGTAACTGTAATCAGAATTGTGTTCAAAGGTGGCTTGCCACAATTATCTTGACAAATGATTAAAAAATTTTCGCTGAAATCGACTTTAACATTACGATGAAGATATGCACACAGTACGCAGAAAAATTGCTAAAATAGCTTACCTTCCTTGCTGTAGACTTACTTTCATGAACTTCTCTATCTATAGCAAATTATCTCTTAGATCTGGCTCTTTGGAGCACGCGTTTTCAATCATCTGAATTCGGTTCCAGCAGTTTCTTGAAATTACTCCAGGTGAGTGATGCTATAGATCCATCATAAGGCCACGTTCAGTGCCCTTAATTCAATCCTGACTCTAATGACCTAGACATCGATAGGCCGTAAATCACTAAAAAATAACAAAAAACATTTAAAAACTAAATGTTCCAGAACTCAGATACAATTCTGTCTAAATAATGCACCAAGCAGTATAACAGGTTTCAGACTTCAGCACAATCTAAAACTGTTCTGGAAGCATTAATAATAATTCATCTTCCATCTTCTCGTTCTCAGTTTCTTTGTCTTCTTAATCGATACTCTGAGAATATCACAGTGTTTGTGATATTAACCGGAACATTAATTGCGAGCTGTAAATTACTTTATTCATGCAGTAACAAAAAGCGTGAGTGACATTAGTTAAGATAAAGACAATACTAACAAACTTAACACGCACTTTAAAGATTCATTCACTGCAGAAAGTTTAGGTGCAATACCGGTTTTTACACGTCGTGGACAATTTGATATGATCCGTTAGACGCTGCAGTTACACTAAAATCTATCAAAATTCTACGTTTCTCCTGGCAAATTACTTGGTGCCTTCATTATCACTTCAAAATCTATACCTTTTGGAAGTGAAAGCTCTGCTGTTTTTATTATGTCAATGCTTCTAACTAAATTATTTTTGTCACTTTCCTGTATAATACTGCTTTTCAATTAGCAATCATATAAATAACTCCTATACACTTAGTTACAATTATAGCTTGAACGGGAAAAGAACACTATTTTAAATATTAAATAATAACTAACTCACATTTTTCACCTCTTGTGTCATAAGCAACGCAGGAAAAAAAAGTAGACTAAGGTTTGAACTGTCACAAAGACGGAGTACATTAAATCAGGGAAATGAGCTGCCGTACTGATGTCTATATGAATTCTTTACGGAATGTAGTGGGTAAGCGTTAACGCTCGGGTCACGCATTCGGTAGGACGTAGGTTCGAAACCCTGTACAGCAATCCAGATTTCGAAGAAATAACCCCGGCATTTGCTGGAAGTGATTTTGGGAAACAATAGAAAACCGAAATCTGCATGGCTGGATGGAAATTCGAACCTGCGTCCTCTCTGTCAACCTCCAGTGTTACCAACAAACATTCATACTGAAAAAAAGAATTTTTATAATCTACAGCATCTTCTAATTCTGCGATTAAATATTTTCCTTCACTGACCTATAATTGAGGAGAGTAGAGGGAAATTGTCTTTTCAGGAAATTTTCAGGAAATCCCCATGCTCCTCCAATGGGAGGCGTTAGCGTCCTCTTGAATCAGCCAATCAGAGTGCAGGGGCGTTTGTCCAGGTCCCGCCGCGCAGCCAGGTGGCAGCAGAGCACAACAGTAACCTCAGTCTTTGCGGGTACTCGGCGCTATTTAGGTCTGTACCGTTACACGATAAGTAGGATGCGCCGAAGCCCGGACAGCGCACAGTAGTAACCTCAATCTGATTATTTATGACACATCGCTGCAGGCGTACAGCGGGACCTCGGAATATTACGCAATGCTTGACAAGTAGGAAGCGCCGTCTATCAAGAATAATCAGGGAATGCAGCGTGGCTGCTTGCTGGTATGAATAACCCAGTGTAACATGCGCTGGCCTCAGTGTTAGCTTGTTGCTCGCCGTGTTAACGTATCATAGAATTGTTTTCTCGATCAGTTGCTACAATGCATCAATCGCTGTCTGATGAAGTTTTATTATTTTAAATAATAAATGTCGTGTGTGTATATTACTGGTATTACAAATGAAATTATTTTTATAGATCTCCCCGTGCTCTCTGCCCAGGATATAGAGAATTTTTTCACAAACTGTAAGTTAATTTCCTAATTGATAGCTGTATTAGTTTAATCTTTCGATATACAGTATATTAAGACTCACTTTCTTTTTCTCTCTTTCATATCTCTCCACTCTGGAGAATATTTCCAGTGATACACCAGTGAGCGGTAAGTTTTGTATGAAATCAATAATTATTTATAGTAGATAATTTAGCGTGTGTTTGGTACTACAGATGTAATTTTTTTATTTTGTATGTCCCCCTGTGAGTTCCATTCTGGAGAATATTTCCAGTGATACACCGGTGAGCGGTAAGGTTTGCATGAAATTAATTTATTTACTGTAGATATTTTCTCCTGTGTTTGAAATTACAGATGTAAATTTTTATTTTGTAGGTCTCCCTGTGATTTCGACTCCTGAGAATATTTACGATGTGGAGCCTGCGAGTACCGTTGATAGTGGTAAGTTTCGCATTAAATTAATTTATTGGTTGTAGACACTTTTCTTGTTTAATACTAAGAAAATTGTATTTTGTTCTAGATCTGCCTGTCACCATCTCTTCTGAACTGACATAGTACTTTGCAAATTGTAAGTTAAATTTTGTTTTCTTAACAAAATTAGTTTAAGATTAAGCTATCTATTCCGACTGAATTTTTTCTCTATTTCCCCCAGACTGTCTTGAGCCAGTGGAGGACACTATTGGTAAGTCTTACCTGTTTATAATATTTCTGTAATGAAGATATTTTTAACGTGTCTGCCTCCATCTATTTGTTACAGATATTACCGAACAACCTCTGCTCAATGATGAACCAGTTAGTGTCTATGCTAGTAGTAAGTGTAGAATCTTATTTTTATTTTATTAATGTACAAGTATCTCTGTCAGAAACTCTGTTTGTTACTGGTCTACCACAGATTGACCCAAAAAGAAAGATAGTTTTGGATGATGCACCATCCATGTGGATGAAATTAACAGGAAATGTATTTTCAATTTATTTTATTGATTTTTGTCTTATACTTGTAACCATGAATCTAAAATTGCTTGTTTTATCAATGTCACCGCCGGGCGTGTAGGCTTTATGCCCCAAATTCACGGCAGTGGAGAACATACCTCAAGCAAAAGCAAGCGCGTGGGCAGACCCAATACACGACGATCTGTCGAGCTGTGAGCCCTCGTCCCAGTGGCTGCCCAACACGCAAGGATCCGGGTCCAGCGTAAAGTGTTTATGGGAATAAATTAATCTATATCAATGTTCAAAATTTGGAAAATTTTAAAGACCCAATCAGTTTTATCAGAGCGTATTTTGGCATTTTCAAACAGTAGATTTCCGCCATTTTTTCAATGCATCAAGACCGGCTGTAAAATGTCAGGTGGAGTTGGATTATTTTTTAAAAATTCAGAAGAAAAATAACATTAACTTCACCAGTATTTGTTTTATGCCCAAGATGTGCTAGCTCACATTCAGCACTTCCCTAAGAATGGTATGAAATCTATGTATTTCAAGATATCCAGAAGAGATTTAGTGAATTTTAGGATCGGGATAGTAGTAAATGCCTCGAGCAAATCAACTCCCTCGACATCCATGTAGCTAAATTCGAACCGTTGATCGGGGCTCTTCATTTATAACACTGCCATCCGATATCCAAGCAAGGAAAGCAGTTCTCAATGTTAAAAACAATGAAGATGATTGTTTTCTTTGGGCTACCTGGTATTTTGTGAAAAGTAGCATGATAATGCGAATTTAGCTAGCAGGTATAATAAACTACGTTCCAAGAACGAATTAGATTTTGCAGGCATTGAATTACCTGTAAAATTGTCAGATATTTCTAAATTTGTGAGGCAAACTCCTGAATATTTGATCAATGTCTAATGCTTTTTACCGAGTGAGGTGGTGTAACGGTTAGCGTTCTCGCCTCGCATTCGGGAGGACGGCGGTTCGAATCCCCGTCCGGGCATCCAGATTTGGGTTTTCCATGGTTTCCCCAAATCACTCCAGGCAAATGCCGGGATGCTTCCTTCAAAAGGCCATGGCCGAATTCCTTCCCATTCCTTGCCCCCATCCTAGCCCCCCATCCTTCCCCGTCTCTAAAGACCTCGATGTTAAAAAGAGACGTAAAGCAGTTACAAAAAAAAAAAAAAAAAAAAAACCTGCTTTTAACCAGAAGGTAGGAAAAATAGAGTTGTAGGTTCCCTCCATCATGCTGCATTCAAACGCAGTTTTTATATTAATAAGTTGTTGATTAGAGAGGGTGAAGATAATTTTCACTATTGCTGGATCAAGAATCTATCGCGGTATGTCAGATAATCTGTATGAAAACATAAAGTTTGTGTTCACATTTGTGATACCTGTCTGCAGTATTTCTGGAGCGTAGATCTCTTGAGGCTTCATGATATTGATTGAGCAAGTATAGGCGCTGTAAGAGTCAACCCACCCGGCGACGAAGCCAAACCTTAAACATTTAAGGATTTTGTAAACCAACAGCGTTTACGATTCGTCGTTTACACAGACTTTAAATTTTTGTTTAAACCATTTGATACGTGCATTCCCGACCCCAACGCCTCTCAATCCACAGCCGTTCATGAACACACCCCTGGCACATCCGTGGCATTCCAGGTCGTTTGCGCATACGAAACTCAGCTGCACCGATTCGACTCATTCTTGACAAAAAACCCTGAGACGTGGCTAGTGGAACAACATGTGAAACTGGCGCCTGATGTTGATGGAATACACAAGGGGCCTACACCTCTTGTAATGTTGGTTGACGATGGAGCACAAGTTACCCGTGCTGCGGTATGCCACATCTGTGGTGACGGTTTCGTACCGGGGGCCGTTAAGGTTCGCGATCATTGCCACAACACAGGTGCATTCTGAGGATCTGAACAAAATAACTGTAATTTACAGTACAAAAATCGAAGGTACATACCCATCTTTTTCCATAATTTGCTGGGTATGATGCACACTTCATTCTTAGGGCCTTAGCACACATCGATGAAGATGAGATGGATGTCCTACCCATCAACACTGACGTTAAATTCAGTTTTCTAAAAAGATTAATGTACGTCAATCATATTGCGGTTCCTGGACTCGTACCGTTTGTTGAAGTCTTCATTAGTTCAGCTGGCTGGAACCCTTGAGGGCGGTTTTATGTACATTACCAGTACGTGTTTGACGGACCTCGAGATGTTCCAACTTGTTAAGCGAAAAGGAGTCTTCCCTTATAAATACATGGATTCGATTGGTAAGCTCAAAGAGGCCGCACTCCCTCCGAAGTCTAATTTTCATAGTTCTTGTTGGAGTCTGCAATTTCGGATGACGACTACGAAAATGCGACACAAGTGTGGCGGGATTTCCATATCGAAAACTTGGGTGAATACGTTAAGCCTGAACATGCGGACAGATGTACAGCTACTTGCGGATCTGCTTGAAATATTTTGGGCTGGATGTTTGGAGAAGTACACCCTGGACACAGCCCACTATCTCACAGCTCCAGGTCTTTCGTGGCAGGCCATGTTAAAGTGAACGCGTGTTGAGCTTGATCTTCTGACAGATGTCGACATGGTTCTCTTATTCGAATTTGGAATTGGTGGCGGTATTTGCCAGTATGTCCATAGGAACGCTACCGGTACATGGCAGAGTACAACCATGGCGCACCTGAAAATTTCATCATGTTTTTTGATGTAAACAGTTTGTACAGCTGGGCCATGTCAGAGTATCTACACTCTGGAGGGTTTCGATGGTTAACGGGCAAGCAGATTTGTAGCATAGACGTCTTGAGTGTAGTACCCGACATACCTAGGGGTTTCGTTTAAGAGGTAGATCCCCCATGGTAAACACGACTTTCTAGCAGACCTATCACCATGTCCAGTCCACAAAGCAGCCCCTGGATCTACTTTCCCCAAGCTGATGACTACGCTGGAGGACAAGGTTCGGTACGTTCTCCATTACCGAGTCCTCGAACAATGTTTAGGCTTCGGGATAAAGTGGGGCACGGTGCACCTGGTAATATCTTTTAATCAGTCACCGTGGTTGAAAGAATACATTTCTCTCAATACGTGTTCCTGTCAGTCAGCAAGTCAGAATTTGAGAGAGACTTTTTAAAATTTATGAACAATTCAATTTTCGGCAAAACGATAGAGAACATTAGAAAACATCGCGAAGTGAAATTGTGCACAGGTTGTGCGTGCCACCGCGTTGCCCGTAAACATGTAGCTTCACCACACATTAAGTGTGTAATTATTTTCGAGAATGACTTTGTGACTCTGAAGATGGCGAAAGTTCGGGTACTTTTCAACAAGCCGCTCTACGTCGGGATGTCCATTCTCTATCTGTCAGGTGCCGATGTATCGATTTCACTATTAATTCGCCATTCTGCAGTTTATACGCCCACCGAACTTGAACTGTGTGATTTAAGTACAACGTGAATTTTAATGTCGTTATAATTTCATCTAGTCTCAATATAAGACACTTAATTAACTATAACGGACTACATAATTTCCAATATGTATGGTGAAGATTATGGACATGGGGGCCGGTATGGTCAGATAGTCGATCATGCCACTAGTACAAACGTGAGACGCTCTAATGTAAGTGAAGTTGTTGGTGCAGCGCTAAACTCAGTGATAAATATCGACTGTTCAGCAATACCCACGACAATAGCAGAAGAAGACAAGCCTATGCAGAAACCTATCAACAAACGTCTCCTCAGAGATCCAGAAGACGCAAAAACTACCAACAGCGCAGAAAAGCTGCCTCGAGTTGTCGTCGACAAGAAACAGCACCGGCGACCCATTCCAACAGCTGCTAGTACAGGCATCAATATGACACCACCTACTATAGCAGTAAGTGACCCTCGAACTAATTTCGAGAGAGAGAAAATACTAACGAACCGATACGAATGGTATGACGGAGGCACATACACGATTTTTGTGAAAAGAAAGGAAAAAATGTTGGTCGGCTGTATCCCATTTCGTTAGCTAAAACGATTCTTCAAGAATGGGAAATAGTCACGAAGAACATAGTTAATAATACTGCAGCTGCACGCAACCGAATTAAAATTGAAACAATATCTCGACCGAGCACAAATGCCCTCGCGCAGAGTAAAAACTTTCCTAACAACAATATGGAAGTTTATATACCTGCTTCTTTAACAACTCGACAGGGAATGTAGGTACCTCACCAACCGAGGAAGAAGTACTGGAAATGATGGTCTGTGACGTACAACTCGTACGCATTAGAAGCTTTACCAAGAAAATAAATGAAGGAGGTACCAAACAGAGAAGACCAATCCCAGTTTATGCCGTCTCATGCAAGGCACAACGACGCCCAAACTACGAGGTAATACGTGGTGTAATACGCTCGGTCGAAGCATATATCGCATCGGTAGTACAATGCTATCACAGTTTGAGATATGGCCACAGTAGCAACCAGTATCGTATCCAGATTAGAAGAACTTATTGCGCAAGGAACGACTGCAGTAATGAGTGCACAAACGCAGGACAACCTACATGCATTCGCGGTAAAGGGCCACATAGATCTACAGACTGAAACTGTCCACAGTATATAAAAAAAACAACTGATAAACAGAAAAATGGCCTATGAGGGTATATCCTACAGTGAAGCATTGGCAAGCATGGAACAAAGAACTTACGCCACGATGGCTGCCGAACACCATGAGCACGGAAGAGAAAACTAACCTCATAATCAAGAAAATAACGTCATGCCACCAGTGAATTCAAATCCTACATGGACACTACCAGTAACCGTCTCTGACAAAAACAAAGTCTCTCAGGTGACTCCACAAACACCGCAGAGGCAGCAAATGCAGCATAGAAGGCCTGCGTATAAATATCAGAAACCTGAGAACTTGTCGAAAAATAGACGCAGTGAAACCAGATTAACGGCTAAGGAAAACGAACGCCACTAACACGGGAACGCTGTTCAAATTCCACAGGAATTGCCTATGGAGTCACCTACACTTCCGATCACCACTATCACCTACATCCCCTACAGAGAAAATACTCTGACAGCTAATGATGCTTTAATTGAAAAAAAATCAACATATAATCTTCTGGATACTTCAGATGGCACAGACCGGTAAGTTTCCACATAACATCAAGGAATTAATTGCCAACATACTACTAGAAAGAAATCAAGGATTAATTAATAATGGCAGAGTAGGAATAACAACTAACAATAGACAAGAAAAACAACAACACCGTGGTATACCAACATATAAATATCTTACAATGGATTTTTTTTTTTTTTAACAGTTTAACGTCCCTTTTTAACAACGTGGTCTTTAGAGACGGGAAAGGATGGGGGCAAGGAATGGGAAGGAATTCGGCCATGGCCTTTTGAAGGAAGCATCCCGGCATTCACCTGGAGTGATTTGGGGAAACCATGGAAAACCCAAATCTGGATGCCCGGACGGGGATTCGAACCGCCGTCCTCCCGAATGCGAGGCCAGAACGTTATCCGTTACACCACCACGCTCGGTATCTTACAATGGAACGGAAGATCAGTTTGGGTGAATAGAGAAAGCCTAATTTCAGCAGATACTCGAAACAACATTGATATACCCATGTTATCAAAAACGTGGTTCAAACCAAACAAAGAAGTATCCTTCAAATTCTGGACTTATCAGCCAAATCAAATTCACCAATGATTTTGGCTGGCGACTTCAGTGCACATAATCAGAGCTGGGGCTGTTACTATAACGACGCAAGAGGTTCGATAGTTAAGGATCTTGGTAATAGTAAACGACAGAAACCCAAAATTGTTTCCCTCACTAGGAAGACCCGACTCGGCAGTGGACTTTCTGCTCCCCCATTCTGGCTACCACAGCTACATGGAGAGTACTACAAGATTCCTTAAGATCGGATCACTTTCCGATACTCTTTAATATCGAAAGCCCATTTACCAAAGAAACTCCAGCTCATCCAACAGATGGAACAACAATAGAGCCGATTCATCCCAATACAGGAAACGAATTGAGGAAAATTCCAGACACGTCACAGATCACGTCACGGGAAATGTGACCTATACGAAATTGACAAAATTGATTTCAGAGGCAGCAAACAAATCTATACAACGAAAAGATTACAGGTATGCCGTGAAAAACAGGCCACCAGTATGGTGGAATCCAACATGCGCGAAAGCAACAACTCGCTCGGAGCTTATATAGAAAGAACCCCGATCTTCAACATTATTTAGTCTACCTAAAAATCAACGCAAGAACAAAAAGAACGCTCAAAACTCAAAAACACCAAAAGTTGATCCAATACTGCGAAACATTGGGAAAGGATTCGAATAACTCCTCTATTTGGTCCACAGTGAGAAAGCTAAAGAATAACGGATTCAACAACGTTACCCCTGAAACCCGCACACCAATCCTAGAAGACATTGCAGACAAAATCGCCCCTCCCACAGTCCAGGAGGAGGACTCCAATTTTGTTCTAGCAGCTCAGGAAACATGGGATCACCAACTATGCACGCCATTTACCATGATAGAACTACAGCAAGCTTTGAAACGATCCTCCACCTCTTCCCCTGGAATAGGCGGAATCCATTACGCTATGGTAACAAACATGTCTCTCTCGGGCTTGCAGGTAACCTTAAACACCTTTAACAAGATTTGGATGAAAGAACCTATCCCGGAGGAATGGAGAATCCAGGTCATCATTCCAATATTAAAACAAAGGAAAGACCCCACCAAAGCAACTTCTTACAGACCGATTTCGTGTGTAGGAAAAACCCTTGAACGACTCATTAAAACAGACTAGAATGTTAGATGGAATCGAATAACCTAATTCCCAACTCACAATTTGGATTTCGCAAGGGAACAAAAACTCCAGACAATTTAGAAACTTTGACGTCTGACGTTTACCTAGCATTTTGCAATAAGCAATTTTTGGGAGCGGTCTTTCTGGACATGCAGTCGGCCTACTACAATGTCAGGGTTCCCCATTTGATGCACAAACTGGAGGCTTTAGGGGTGCCGAAGAAACGAGTAAGAGGTCTTTACTCGCTCTTAGTTGTGAATCAAGGAATACCTCAAGGAGTAATTCTCAGCCCACTTCTATTTTTACTATACGTAATTGATATAATCCACTCCATCCCTACGAAGATAATCTCAGTCCGTTTTGCAGACGACGTTGTTATATATGCCATCGGGGAGACACAGCAGAAAGTCCATAGTCTATTGAGCAAGGAAATGACATTCCTCATCAAATGGCTACACATCAATGGATTCGATCTTTATCCAGAAAAAAAATCATCGGTTGTTTTTTTCTCAAAAAGAAGAATCCTCTACGTCTCTAACAGTATTCAAATAGGCCCATATAAACTGCCACTAAAGAAAAAAGGACGATTTCTGGGAATGTTACTGGACGGCCGCTTTAACTGGACCAAACGTATAGAACAGCTGATACCATAGTCGAACTCATGATTAAAACAGAGTAGGAGAAGCTTACTACTGTCCAAGCACGGGTCACTCAGCGCAATTCTCGTTACATGATGAAACATCGATCTTAACAGCGGAAGCGAAAGCCATGCTGCAGGCGGTCAAGTAAAGCCAAACGATCCAAGCGGAACAAATCGTCATACTAACGGATACCATGAGTGTCATAAAATGCCTACACAACAACACCTGGAATTATCACCTTCCAAGGACAATCGTAGAAATTAGAAAACAAATAAAATGCATCCAAGAACGAGGAATCACTACTTACATGGTATACAATGAATGTGTGGATACTTTAGCAAAACAAGCGAGCGTCAAAGGATTTAAAGACGATCGGAACCTCAAAGCTTCAGAAATAGCTCACACAATCAAAAACGAGCCAAAGAAAAATGGCAAGAGAAATGGAGCACATCCCTAACCACCAAAGCTTCGCACTATGGGAGCAAACAACCAACCATTCCGTCCAAACCGTGGTTTTATAAATGGGTCACAAGTAGACTTCTAAAAATAATGATCTCCAGACTGCGTTTTAACCACGGAAGATTTCCCAGTCACCTTTTTTCGATTATTCCTGAGGGAATCTCCCCTGTGTGATTGTTAAGATCGCGTTATAGGAGACACCAACCTAATCATATTTTCATGCAAAAAACTTAAACCGTCCCAGGATACTATGATCAAGGAATTAGTCAACATTGGAATACCACTCCCCGCTAAACTAATCCAGCTCCTATCTAGTGATTTCAGAACAGTGTTCGACAACCTTACCAAAATCCTAAAAAGACATTTAAGACCCCATCAACGTTAAACAAAATGTCAAGTAGACAATTCGGGCCAAGCAAATCTGATCACCTGAAAGAGTTTTAGGAAGGGTCTTATAAATGAAGAAAGCTCTTATCAAATAAACTTAATCTCTAACAAAACAATAACTCAGAACCACTAACACCAGATCGGTCTTCCCTACCGAGTCCTATAGGAAAATATCAACAAAAGGATTTGTAACAATTTATGCAACAAGGCGGCTTCATAGTTGAAAGATTGTAATAATAACTAGATAAGCTTGATTGAAAATTGTAATCAACAACCAAAACTGCATAGCATAAGCATAACGATAAATAGTACATGCAAGATTTTAAATAGCACAGCCAATCCTGTAATTAAATAATTAATAAGAATCATGTAACAAGTGATTACTGTATGGTTACATAACAAAATGTCAATAAAAAAAAGAGCTGATGTTTTGAGAGCTGCGGCATGTGCTACCCAAACCGTTCCTGAAAGTTTGTGAAGGATGTTATTTCGAGATTTTACTTTTGCCGTTGTTTTATGGTTAGGCTCCTTATATGTCAATGACCCGTGAAGAACCACACCTAGATATTTTGGATGAGGACTGCACTTCAGTAATTACTCTCTGAATTTTATTTGAGGTATATAGTGGGCTTTTTTATTGTTTAGGCGAAAAGACCTCTGTTTCAGTTTCAGGCGCCGTGTTGAAGTACTCATTCAGTTTGCGATGGTCAGTTGTGAGAATTTCTTCAGGTGTTTTGAAGTCGCTAGATTGTTCTGTCATGTCTATGTCATCAGCGTATATAAACTTCCTAAAATTAGTGGATGGCAAATTTGCGGTGTAGATGTTGAAAAATGGTGGAGCAGGGACAGATCCTTGTGGTAGCCCGTTATTTAATTTGTAAGATTTGCTTCTATTCCCATTTAGGTGAACCTCAATCATTCGATTGCATAGCATGTAATTCAGCAGACATGCTATGCAACCATTTTGCACGGGATAATCCTTAGGAATTTCAGAATCATTCCCTACCTCCAGACTGTCTCATATGCTGCATTCAAATCTAACACTGCCAAGGTCTTTTTCCGATCTTGGAATCCCTTTTCGGTATGGTTGGTCAGCAGCATTACTTGGTTGCAGCAACTCCGGTTTGGTCGAAATCCTACCGCGTTTTGGTCGAAATCCTGCCGGCTCAGTTGGTATGAAGTGAAGGGTTTTTTCTGAGATCCTGTTGAAGATTTCTCTTTCGAGCAGCTTGTAGCATGAACTCAGAAGGGCTATTGGTCTACAATCTTCTGGTCTGCAGTCAGTTTTGCCTGGTTTCAATATAGCTGCTACCTTAATTCTTTTATGGAGGTTTGGGACTTTACCACATTGTAGGATATTGCTGAAAAATTTGGCAATCCAATCTAATGTTCGCGGACCACAATGTTTTAGAAATTCTGGGTCTAATGCCTCTATCGCTGCAGCCTTACCAGATATGGTTTCTTTCAGTGCCATCGAAATCTCTGAGACTGTGAAATCTGCTGCAAATGGAGAGTTTCAGTCAGCTTGAAGTAATCTGAGCTTCAGTTCATTTCGGATTTCTTTAGACTTGTTGCTTAAAGTGTTAGTTGATTTTCTAGTTAGGTTAACAATTCTCTGTGCTACTTGATCTGGTTTTATCTTTGACATCTTGCTAGTGATATCTACCGCGTTACTCCCAAGTTTGTGCAGAAGCAATAATGCTTGAATGCTGGAAATTGACGTTTTCCATTCATTCTGACCATTTCTGTTTCCTCGCTGAGTCTAAAATGAATAGGAATTCATCTGCAATCTCCGGGGTATTACTGAGTTTGTATTCAATGTACAGCTCGTCACATTTCAGGCTCGAGCCGGAGATATATTCGCTTCTATATCCTCTAGGGATATGCTTTTTAGCTATAGCACAAAGCAGCCTTGAGATGCACTGGTAATTTTTCATATTTGGTGCAATCCATTGATTGTTATGTTCTATTTCTCTGGACAATTCACTCCAGTTAGCTTTGGGTAAAGTTACATCGTAGTACTGGATTATATGTTACTGTCGGAATCTCAAGACCGACTCTAAAAAGTACAGGTCTGTGCTGACTTCGGGAAAAGTTATTCAAGACTATTCTTGTGCAGTGCAGCGGTCATCCAGAAAGGTCTTAAGTAATAAAACAGATATCAGGGTTATAGCCCCGATTCCATTTAGTAGAATGGAACGTACCTTTTTCTTTAGCGTCATATACGAGAAACAGATCTTCAGCATCGGCCCAATCTGTCACAAGCCGTCCATTAGTGTTAATGTTTCTGTAACCCCAGGTAGTATGTTGGCTGTTGAAATCACCTAGAATAATTGTTGGATGTTGCAGGTGCTGAACTGATTCATTTACAGTCCAAGGTTGGTTAGGCGGTTTATAAATATTGAGAACTTCAATATCAATATCTGTGTTTGTGCCAATTATTTTAACCTGCTGAATGTTATTCTTGACAAATGTTTCAGTGCCATAGCTTTTATGATATGTTCCTGACAGGAGTGTATATCCTGGTAAATGGCATTTTGATTGTAGATGGTGTTTGTCATCGCTGTGGGTTTCTTAAGGAGAAGAACATCTATCTTGCTGTTTCCAAATAACTTTAACAAGTAGTCACTTTTCGACATGCTTATTCCTTAAATATATACTTGTAAAATTTGGAGTTCTTTCGTTGCGGTAGTAGTTACTGGGCTCTGTGAAGAGCCATTTGAATTTGATAACTTTGTTCCGTATCCTCTAATAGCTGGGATATCTTCAAGCTAAAGCTCTAGGTCCAGCAGCCTATTGAGTTGTAGACTATTCAGCCGCGGCTTTGCCACGTTGTCCAGGGGGTATGACGAGGAGGCTAGTCTTTTTTTATAACATTTTATTTAAAGAAAGGTAGCGAGTGACAAGGAATTATAAGAGCAAAGAGCGACCAGCAGCAATGAGTGATGGAAGAACAGTAGAAAAGTAAGAAACAGACGTTATGAAGAAAGTCGACGACTTTTTTTTGTGGTGAAATAGAACTGGTACATAGTGTTGTAATCGGCTGAAACCGAGAATTACTGTAAAAACTTAAGACATATGAGTTATCAATTGCGAAATGTAAAGTTGCACAGCAAATATGGTGATCACGAGCAGTTCGAGGCATAATCACTGTTGAGTAAAGAAGGGAAAAGCTATAAGAGGAAACGAATGAATCAAATACAAACAATATAAAGTAAGAATACATTAGTTTTTCTGTAAGATAACAACTCAAAATATACTCGCTGACGTCTTGGGAAAGATCGAGCGTGGTGTGTGAGCGGTAACGCATTCCGGAGGACGCGGGTTTGAATCCCCTACCAGCCATCCTCATATTGTCTTCCCATGATTTCCCAATATTGCCCGAATAGTTCCTTAAAAAAATCCATGGAAGAATTCCTTCCTCCTCCTTTATCAAAGTCCTTTTCCGCCTCTAACGACCTCGAAGTCGAAGAGGCATATGGACAAAAGCAATAATGGTAAAGACGATAAAACAAGGCAAAAAAGCATTATTATTTACAACATGTCATCGTTAATATGTTTACATATAAGATGAATAATAATCATAGTGAAGAAGTGTTAAATGTTACAAACAAAGAAATAATAACTTAAACATTTTATAGTCAAAAATGAATTTAGCAAAAGTCACTTTACATACAAATAGGTTTTTTTTAGTTTTTTTTTTTTTTTTTTTTTTTTTTTTTTTTTTTTTTAACAAAAATCTTGGATGGAGCAGAATAAATTGCCTTAAAGATAATCTCTCAGTTTTTCTTTAACTATGATATAGACATTTTAGTTGCAGTTACGCTATCGGTTTACGTTAATGATGTTTTGTAATATATACTGTATTTACACTAATAGTTTCTTCCATACTTAAATGTGTTTTTGATATATATTTCATCATAACTAGATACAAAATGCTATATACAGAAGAGCGTGTAGTCTCTTCACTGTACTTCTTTCTGAAAAATTCTTAATACGATACTGTTTCGTAGATCAGATAAAGGTCGGGATAGTTCCTCTAAATAGTACATGGTGGAAAGACTGTCCTCTCCAAAACCTTGCTTAGACACAAACGCATAACTATAACGATCATTAATTTTGTCGTGAAAGTATGAAACAATTGGCTTGAAGTATGTCCAATGTTCTAAATTTATCTAAAACTATGATATCTTCTTATTTCACAGACCACTTCACATTCCAGAGCTAATCTTCTAGATAATTTCGAGGCAGATATCATGAACATTTGTAACCTGCGGTTAGCAACAAAGGAAACAGCTACCGTCGTTTCTGTGAAGTCTGAGATAATCTGTAGATGGAAGGCAGTGAATATACAGTGTCTTGACAGTAACGCTATTAGTGTCCTAATATATTCCAATGATGTCTTCACCTTACTGTCGTTGACAATCCAGCACCTGAAACTAGTAATCGAAATAAGACGCTCATCAATAGTTGAAAAATCGCAACTTTTGTTGCAGTAAACAATTCGGTACTACTTATCTCAGAAGCAGCAGAGTAAATAAAGAAATTAAAATCTTAACTTTTCTCACATCTATCGTTTTTTGCAAATATGTTTAGTGTAAGTTTCTTCTTTTGAGCCGGCTTAAAAACGATGAAAGTGGTAATCGAGCTGTCATATCATGAGGGAGTGGGGGAATGTGGAAATTTATTGGAGAAAACTTTGTATTGCCGTCTATCTGCATTATTTATGGTAAATCTATTTTTTGTTGTGAAATCTGTATATTATTAGGCGGAGATTGGGGACCGTCCTAACATTCCCCTAAATGATTGCGGAAAGCCGGCTAACCTTTAGCAATCAGGGCAGCAGATATGTGGGGACCAGGAATCAAACCCCATCCAGTCTGGTGGCTCCATATTCGGTATATACATTAAGGAAACATCGACATTTACCAAATGGCTATATTAACAGATACCTCACAAGATGTTTTATTTCCCATTGACATAATTTTAAAACAGTTTAAGGGTTAGGGTGAGACTAAATTAGCCTCTTCCAACCAAATATTCACGTGGTACACCCTGGCCTCTGGTGACTGAAAGATTCCCGATATCCCGGTATAAAGAGTCACCCACTGATAGGGGAACGTTCATAAAGTACGTAGCTCCATTTTAGCCTCCCGTGAACCCTCCCCCCCTATCCCCCAGGTAGCTTTTTTCACTATTGATTCCAGAAGACATTTTGTATTGTTTTCTCGTGTCAGACTGTCGTAAAATACATACGGAGATAATTAAATGACGGAAATAAATATTCACATACTGTTGTGTGTTCTGTACCTCATTTAAACAGTGAAAAATAATATAAATGGAAAGCTACGTGGCCAGGCTAGGGACCCCCCTCCCACCCACGTAGCTCAGCGTAGCTTTCCAGCCACCCCTTCCCCCTAGACAGAGCTACGTAGTTTATGGACGTTCCCTAGTCTACGGCCTCCTAAAGGAGGGCGGAATAGGGAGGAGCGGTCCAGGGAACCTCTGGTCATTTTCGTTGGAAACGGATCCTTTAGGTGGATGAACGAGAAATGGTCAACCGCATGGAGATGCAGAAGGCAAAGGGAAGCCATTGCATTAAAGCTCTAAGGGTATTCCGAACCCATGTTATAAACTCAAATTACTCATAGTATGATGAATTCTTCCTGGGTAAAATATTCCGGAGGTAAAATAGTCCCCCAATCGGATCTCCAGGGGAGGGGGGGGGAGGAAAGTTCAGGGAGGTGTCATTAGAATGGATGGAAACATGCTACGAGTCGAAGCGTGGAATGTTGGAAGTTTCATTACGGCAAGTAGATTAGAAAATTTAAAAAAAGAGGTGGAGCAACTTAAGTTAGATTACGTTGGGATTAGTGAGATTAAGTGGAAGGATACGCAGGTCTGGGAAACACAGAATAATAAACACAAAAGCTGTCAGTGGAGTTACTGGTGAGATGTTTGTCACGAACAGGAGTGTAGGCAAACAAGTGATTTATTAGTGACAGGATTACTTTGATGAGGTTACAAACTAAGCCCGCCCAAAACACGTTAGTACAAGTGTATATGGCAACATCAGAGACAGATGATGAAGAAATGAAGAATATATGAGTTGAAATTGAAGAAATAATCCAATATGTGAAGGGGAAGGAAAATATATTAATCATGGGTGATTGGATTACGGAAGTGGGAGAAGGAAATGAGGGGAATACTGTAAGAAGTTTTGGTCTAGGGGAATGAAATGAACGATGAAGCATGTTGGTAGAATTTTGTGAAAGATATAAACTAGTCGTGGAAACACACTACTTAAAAACAATGCAAGAAGAATATGCACCTTGAAATTTCCAGAGGATGCAGGTAGATGTCTCCTAGATAATATCGTGGTCAACCAGAGATTCAAGATCAAGTTGTAGACTGTAAACCATGCTCAGGAACAGACATAACTCTGACCATAATCTGATAGTTATGAAGTGCAGGCTGAAATTGAACTGAACAAAGATGCAAAAAAAGCAGATCATCCTGGAAGTGAATAAATTGAAGCAATCTATCATGTGAGAAAAATTTGCAGAAATTGTAGAAGTTCGTCTAAGAAAGGAGCTCAACTGATGCATTGAAAAGGGAATTAATGAAAGCTGGAAAAAAAGGATTTACGAAACAAGCCACTCGAAATCCTTGGATGGCAGAAGAAATTTTGGAGTTGATGGACAGAGGACAAGGCGTAAAAATTCTCAAGATGAACAGGAAGACAGCAAAAAAGACATCAAATAAACAGGAAATGTAAAAAATCAAATGAAAAATGGTTGGAATAAAATTGTGAAAATGTAGAAAAGGAAATGGTTGTAGGAAAAGTTGATGTGGTATATGGGAATTTTAACACAATTTTTGAGAATTTACACTGATCGGCCAGGACATTATGATCACATTATAAACCCGTCCAGGCGATAGCGGCGTAATATGATAAGGAATGATTGCTAGTCAGCCACACGCACAGGGCATGTAGTATTAGTGAGCGTGCTATCCGTGTTTAGCCAGCGTATATAAACTACGTGGCTCGGTCTGGGAGGGTGGGATTGGCTGGAAAGCTACGCTGGGCTACGTAACAGAAGGGGTTTTCAGAGCCATGCCACGTGGCTTTTCATTCATATCATTTGTCATAATTAAAATGAGGTACAGAACACACAACAGCTTTTAAATATTTATTTAAACCATTTAATTACCATGTAATTTACGATAGTCTTCCAAGAGAAAACAGTAAAAATGTCTTCTGGAATCAGTAGGGAAAAAAGCTACGTGCTACACAGGGGGGGAGGGAGAGAGTAGAGGCAAAAGCCACGTCAAGCTACGTGGGGGGAGGGGGGTTTACAGGAGGCCAAAATGGAAATGCGTGGTTTATGGACACTCCCTTAGAATGGGGATGGCGCACGATCTATCTGAGTTTGACCGAGGGCACATTTTGATGGACCGGAGGATCGGCATGAGCATTTAGGAAATTGCTCGACGCGTAGGGTGTTCGAGGGGTGCTGTGGTGAGTGTCTACACCAATTGGAGAAACCAAGGTGAAACTAAATCCGAACGTCCAGGGGTTGGACGGCCACCTTTCATCACAGATGTCGGACGTCGTAGGCCGGGCATACTGGTAAAACGGGACAGGTGGCGAACTGTGTTGGCACTAACATCCGACTTTAATGTTGGGCAGTGTATAAGTGTGCCTGAACACACAGTGCACCAAACACTCCTAACGATGGGCCTCCGCAGCCGATGATCCATGCATGTGCCAATGTTAACACCACGACATCGGCAGCTACGACTGAAATGGGCACGTGACCATCGTCACTGGACGGTGGTGCAGTGGCAGAGCGTTGGATGGTCTGATGAATCCCGGTACCTTCTTCATCATGCCGATCGGAGGATGCGAATCCGTCGTTTTCAAGGTGAACAGCTTCTTGAAACCTGTTTTTTGGGACGGAAACAAGATGGCGGCGGCTCAATTATTCTCTGGGTAACATTAACGTGGGCATCCATGGGTCCAGTGGAGCTCGTGCAAGGCACCAAGACAGCCCATAAATATCTTACACTGGTTGCAGACTACGTATACCCCATCACGATGACCATGTTTTCCAAAGGCAGTGACATTTTTGAAGATAATGCGCCATGTCACAAGGCCAGTAATGTGATGGAGTGGTTCGAGGAACACAGCAGCGAGTTGCAATTGATGTGCTGGCCCCCAACTTGTGAGATCCGAACCCGATCGAACACTTCTGAGATGTGATTGAATGTAGTGTCAGAGCTCATCGCCGCCCACCCAGAAATTCACGGGAATTGTGTGACTTGTGTTTGCAGATGTGGTGCCAACTCCCTCCAGCCAACTACCGAAGCCACATTGCTTCTATGCCAAGACGCGTGACCGCTGTTATCCCTGCCAAAGGCGTACAAACCGGCTGTTAGTTAGCTGGTCATAATGTTCTGGCTGATAAGTCTATAAACATTAAGTCCGCCAATGGGAAACCTCTTTTAAGTTCTGAAGATAGATCTAACTGATGGACGGAAAACACAGATAAAATGTATGATGCGGATAACTTTAACAAACAACGTAATGGAGAAAGAAGAAAATGTTGACATTGATGACAGAGCTGCGAATGACTTTACATCTCAATAGGGCAGTTGCAATTGATGAGATACTTGCAGAAATTGTAAAATCTCTAGGAGAAGAATGAATCCACAGATTATTCAACCTGATGACAAAAAGTTATGAAACAGAAAAAATTCTAACTGATTTTAACAACAACAAAAAATTAACCGTTCCGAAGAAAGCACAAGCTGAAAAATGTGATAATTATCGCACTATATTTCTAACATTACATGCTTCAAAATTACTGACCTGAATAGTATACAGAAGAATGGAAAGGATACCAGGTGTAGATCAGTTTGGGTTTAGGGAAAACCGCAATACAAGTGAAGCAATTCTGGTTTTAAGTTTAATACTTAAAGGGCAAATCAAGAGATACAAAAACACTTTTCTATCGTTTATTGATTTAGAAAAAGCTTTTGATAGTATTAGTTGGAACAAGATGTTAAATGTCCTAAACAAATCAGGTCTTAAATATCGAGATACAAGAATACTTTATAAACTATATACGAATTAAGTTGCTACAGTAAAAGTTGAGAATCATGAGAGACAAGCATCAGTTAAAAAGTGTGTGTGTGTGTGACAAGATTGTAGTCTGTCCCAAGTAAAATTCAACTTGCATGCAGACGAAGCAATAATGGAAGTGAACGAAAAATTTTCATGTGGCATAAGTGTTCATGGAGAAAAAATTAGTATGCTAAGATTTGCTGATGACATTGTCTTGTTAGCAGATCAGGCTGACGATGTTGATAAGTCAATGAATGGCATGAAAAAAATATTGAAGCGTGAGTTTGGACTGAATATAAATAAAGCAAGACAAAAGTGATGAACTGTAGCAGAAATGATACCAATAATAGTAGATCAAAACTGGAGTAAGGCAAGGTTACGGACTATCCCCGCTATTGTTCAACTGCGTCTTGGAAAAGATCATCAGGGAATGGCGGAAGGTGATGTGTCAGTCAAACATCCTAAATGGAATTAGACTAGGCTTTAGAATTAGGATTAGGCTTAGGAATTAGAATGGTTTGACATTTGAATGTCTCGCTTTTGCGGATGACATCGTGTTCTTTGCAAGAGATCTGGAGACTGCAATCAAACAGATGGAAGTCTTGAAATAAACGGCTGAGAAAGCAGGACTACAAATATCGTTTGAGAAAACGGAATACATGAATAGATGCAAAAGATCAGACGTGGACAGTGAAAACTAAATAATGTGATATTAAAAGAACACAGAAGTTCAAATACCTTGGTGAAATATTGACGCCCAATGTTAATGAAAAGGCTGCAGTTGAAGATAGGGCGAGAAAGTTGGAAACAGCTTTCAGGATTTTTCAGAAGACATACAAATTTAAATTACTCTCCCATCAAGCGAAATACAAGCACTATAGTGCAGTAGTGAAGCCAGAATATTTATACGCAGCACAAACACTAGTCAGAATGGGATTGACGGAAATAGAAAAGAAAGAAAGGAAGTTTCTAAGGAAAATCTTGGGACCAAGAAAAGTGACAGGAAGAGAATTTAATTTCCGTTTGAGATCGAACCAAGAATTATATGACATGTTTGAAAAGGTATCAAACACAATTAATAAAAGGAGATTAGCTTTCTATGGACATATCAAGAGAATGGAACCAGAAAGAATGACAAAGAAAATACTTAACTTTCAAGAGAACAGGAAGACTCAAGTTCCATGGGTGAAGGAGGTCCATCAGGATCTGAAAAGATGTGGGATCAGCACAGAAGACATCCAAGTCAGGTAATTATTAAGAGGAAAAATTGCAGATTGAAAAAAACCAACCTGGAAAAGGAGTGAATTTTCAGAGGAAGAAAAAGCAAGAGTGAGCCAGAGAATGAAAGAGTACTGGCGATGGAGGAAGGAAAGTCAGAAGAGGAAATGAAGTTGCGTAGTCGTAGTCCATAGATGGCTGAAACGAAAAGGGGGAAAAAAATAATAGTAGATTTAATATAAAAGTAGGATCGAATGCAATAGGAGAAGTAAGTGAATTCTGCCACATCGGAAGTAAAACTACAACTGATGGCCGAAGCAGAAATGATATTAATAGTAGTATAGCACTAGCCAAAACAGCCTTCATGAAAAAAGGGAAAGCTTTTTGTTTAAAATATTGGTCTAGGACTTAAAAATAACTTATTAAAATTCTAAGTGTGGAACACAGCACTTTATAGTAGTGAAAGGTGGAGTTTAGAAATACCAGAAGGAAGGAAAATTGAAACAGTATAAATGTGGTGCTATAGAAGGATGCTGAAAATTTAATGGACAGATAAATTAAGAAATGAACGATTTTTTGATATGTTTGGTGAGAAAAGAGGTTTGTTGAAGACTCTTACAGAAAGAAGAGTCAGTATGGTAGGTAATATTTTGAGACATGCTGGATTGGTTAATTTGATAGTGGAGTGAACAATCGAAGGTAAGAACTGTAGAGGAAGACAGAGATTAGAATATATAAAGCATATAATTGAGGACGTAGGGTGTAACGGGGATGTTGAGATCAAGAATTTAGGGCACGATATAAATGGTTGGAGGATTGATTCTCTTACACTAAAATACATTGGTTAATACCTAATAATATACTATTTTCAATTAAACAGCTAAATAATTATGATAATTCGTACTGATATTATTTTGCTGAATAATTTATAACAATGTATACGTTAATGTAATTAATTTTTATTAAATTATTAAAATAATTAACTTTGGATACAAAAATTATGTTATATTTAAGTGGTACTAAATATTATATAAAATCTTATATGTATGATGGTACTGAAAATATTCTATTATGTTATTGAATTATTTATAAAAGAAAAGAGTAAGAGATTAAACTGTTCCAAGTGAAATAAGTTATTTCAAATAATTTTTTTTTTTGTATCTGTGTTTAAGAATGGAGTATGTACCTGCCTGCAATGGCCAAACATAAAATTCAAGGTAAAGTTTCTTGGGAATGATTGTGCTTATAGGCGTGATAACAGAAGCTTCACAGTAAAAGCTATATTTTACATTATGGAAAAAAGCTAAATGAATCTTGTTCACATATGATATATTTTTGTGGAGAAATTTTCATGTCTCCGGGTCATCCAGTATATATGTAGTACTTCAAGTAACAATATTCTAGTGTTTATGTAATTAGCATAATATAATACCTAATATTTCACAAGCCAGCATTGTTCTAATCATTAGACGTTTGATCGAGTAGTTCTGGCAAGACGCTTTTGCTTCTCGACAGCACAGCTGTTTCATGTGTGGGATGAACTTGCTAATGAGTTCCCTTGTGATGTTTGGTGCTAAAGTCTTTTGCGAATATCGTCCTTCTTGCCCTTTCTCTAAAGGAGAAGGCTTTGAATATATATTCATACAAAGACGAATTCTATTGATGCGGAGAATTTCAGGAAACGGACCATCTGTTAACTTACACAAACATGAGTGTGTTGGCTTTTCAGTGTCATTATTGACGAGGCAATTGTGTGTGTGTGTGTTTTGGCAGTGTAACTAAATAACACAAAATAATTTATAATATTCAGCTTATACAATGATTTTTAATTTGTTTGTTATCTCCTAAGGCTTCACCTCAATTTATGGAAACAACTTTTTATTTTCATACACATACATTTTTGTTTAGTTTTAGGAACCTATTATCCTTCAAACTAGTCTCTTACGGTGGGTAGGGAGTATTTTCATCGTACATATCACCAGATCAGTGTGTGATGCTATAATCAACCATCAGGTCATTGAAAGCTCTCAGAGCATGACAAACGTTTGGTTATAGCGCAACAGTACAGCAGAGAGCGCTCTCACCTGTCCAATGTACACACAGAGATGCACTGACATCGTCAATTAAACAGCTGGCTATCAATATCAGGTATACAGTAGCATTGCATCCACCACTGCACGAGAGGAACTTTGTATATGCCACTGGAAGGCAATGATTCCCATGGCGTCATCGCATAATAGAGATTTTTTTTATCAGATAGAAGGAACGCTTTAACTGCAAAAACAGAAAGTTGTAAAAGATTATACTATCATTATCAAAAGCTTTTTTTGCTAAAAAATGTATAACCATCCGCCTGTGAACCATACGAGTTAAATGTTAATTTTTGTTTTTTCTTCTATAAAATGTATATTTTTTACGAGGAAAAATGGTGGAACGTTTATGTATTCACGTGTACATTTACCGAAATCAGCCAGACAATGTAATAAGAATGAATGTTACTGTACGAACAGAACTTGTGCACCTGCCGGTTATCTGCATGTCGAATATAATGATTCTTTAAAGCAGTCTTCAAACTGCATCGTCTTCTGAATTTTCCATAAACCAGAACAGTTCAATTACAGAAGATATCACTGTCATACTTGGAAATGATCTTTACCGAAATGCTTAAGATGTGCTCTGAAATCGCTCTCAATTTTACGTATATCATTATAGAAGGAAGAAATCGTAACGAAAGTATTATATAACTGTAGGAGGAACATAGTTAAAAAGTCTCGAAATTTCAGGAAATGACATACCAGGCTTTCAGAAATGTAGTTACGATGTTCAGATTTCTCCAGTGTTTGCACTACTTACTCGTACAACAGACACGACACCAAATGCTAATAGAGGTTTTGTGGATTTTTCATTTTCTCTTTGTTATGAATCTCGAATACCAAATTCTAGATGGTTGGACCCGTTATCAAATCCGGGTCATCCTGGATGCCAGGACCGAATTTTACAACTCACTTAGCTGTTTCGGTGTTTATATTTTATTTGAATGAAGTATAATTTATTTACTGTATCTAATGAGAACTGAGCTATGCCTTACGTATACATGATTAAACACATAAGACTAGTTCTGCCCTTATAATTTATACGGATTATAACATTTACTAACACAATATACCAAAAACAAACATATCATGTGTGTAAATGAGATTATTATTTGAATTTTTTGCAAAACTGTTTAAAATTAACACTCCAGTAACTGGATGTTTGGGCCATTTTCCTGAACCGTAGATAATAAATTTTCAAAAAAAAAAATTGTATATTTATGACGAGTGCATTAGCTTTCAATCTGAAAAAAAGTGAAAACTTCAGTAGATTTTTCCCAGTCATATGTCATTCCTAACCTAGAATCACAAATATTGATGGATTGAACCAAAGTGCAGCAACTCAGTGGTGTACTCATTGAGTGTGTTGAATAATGTACAAATCTGAGTGGTGCCATTCAAATTTCGAATTAGCATGGTTACCGAAAACAGTGTCGAAAATGATAATTCAAGCAAGTCTTGATAAATTTCCTTTTATTTCCTAATTCATTGATACCAACCACAAATCTTAGTATTGGACTCACATTGAGACTAAAGAGGGAACTGTAAAGCTCCTGAACGGCAATCTGAAGGAGGCGAGTTAGAATCCCCATTCAGTCATTCATTGTTTTCCACGGTTTCCGTAATCACCCCATAGCCTTCAAAAGGCCCTGACGGAATAGCTTCCCGTCCCTTGTTCCTAATCCACTTCCGCCTTTAACGACCTCGACGTCGACGTCGATCTCAACGAGGCGTAAAGTCGGAAAAAAAACTGGAGACATCTTTCACACTTTTGTTTTCTATTTTTCTATTTCATATAAGAAACGGTATACCAGAAGGTTGTTAGTTAACATTTTACATAGTTGTTGGCCACTATTATTGAGTTTAATACCTACCAAGATCAAACAGAATATACAGAGCAACAAGAATGAGGTCTTACAATGAAACAATGTAAATAAGAAACAATATCATAAAATTAAAATTTTATATTGTGAATCCTAATTTAATGATAACACTAGTAGTCATCTATTGTAATATTTTCTTTTTAGAGTGAAAATATTCACTCAATATACCCCATTCAATATATTGCTATAACTTTATTGCTAACTTTAGAATGTGTATTTATACAATCACTAAGCGAAAAATCCTTTATTTTATCATCTGTTTTTAAAATATTAGCTTTAAAATATATTTTTTATAATTTCAAAATTAAAGCAGTTTTCATATTAATATAAAATGCAGCGAATAAGTAAAAGAGATTTTTTCCAAGTTCATTTATTACTTTGCACCAATATCAGTTTATAAAGGTTTGCATTTCATCCATTAATCAAAAAGATCATGAGGAAGTACGAACCGGAACCGGAAGGGCAGACGCTTGGGCCGCTTTCTACAAGCACCATATGCTGTCGAACGTACAAAACCATTTAATTACCAACCTAACACCTCTAATTTATTCCCAATTACACTGCCATATGTAATTACTTGCTACAATCGCTGAACGGCTAGTTTAATACATCCACATCAGTATTCTGCTGTTCACAATTACGCGTACATCTTGGATGGCGAGTGTCGCGCACCTTAATTCTTCAAAATCATACGGCATTTTTTCCCGATATAATTACATCAAACAACTAATTCCACAGATTTCGTCTTAAGAATGGATTATGACAATGAGTACAATACATTAGCATGAAATTTACATTGTTTAATTCTACGTTCACATTAATAATCCTGCTATATTAATCCAATGACAAATCACTGTGTTCTTCTTCAAACCTCCATTAATCGCCTCACACACACTTGACGGCAGCTGAATCCCTTGATATCCATATACCCAAATACTTGAACCATTCTTTCTAAAAACAGTTTTTAGAATAAGCTACTAATGTGATTCAATGTTAGGCACTCTCCATAAATTTCAGTTAAGTACAAAAGAATTATATTTCTTTATTAATTACGATGCACATTTGTATCTCACAATTAAACAAATATATGTCTCTGTATCAGTATGGCCCATCCTCTAGTGAACCAATAGAATATTCGTTCTTGATAACACCGATGGTACTGCTTGATCATCTGCTTCTGGATATCGAAAACATTCAGGGAGGATATTTCATTGCAGGCATACAGCTCCGTCAGCCTTAACACTTTACCGTAAAATGCAATAAAATCTATTCACATACAAGCAAACATTTCTGACATTCGAGAAGAAGTAGAAATATTTGCGTTATATATTGTCATAAAACTGGAAGTATATCATTTCTGATAGTTAAAATGGCATTTAAACAATGAAACTCTGTCACTAGGTCATTGAGACCACACGTAATTGTTATTGTCATAATAGGCTTAATGAAAATGAGACAGTGAACTACTTCCAAACTTTCTGTAGCAAGGTCCTTGTATTTATTGCTTTTCAATGAGGGGAAATAGTAAAAGCCACGAGACATAATGTTTCTAGCGAGACACTCAAATTTGCGAGGAGAAACAGGCAATTTTTGCATAGGAATCGTCAGGATCTAGTTGTTTAAATTATAATCAGGGATATTAAAAAAAAATGTATTTCCTCCTTACATAAAAAGCACGCACTTTACTCGTGCTTTGTCCCACACCATTAACAAAATGAGACAAAATAGGGTATTCTTTATGGTTTCTAGTCATTCTAGAAATTTTGGAACTTATGAAGCAACTCATTAACATTTTATTGGGCCGCACACCCTCAATATGGCAGTCTGACAGGTGATCCATCCTCCACGAAACTCCGTATACGGGCCGTGACAGTAAAGGCGATCCGCATCTAATGTGTCACTGTCAGGCTAGTGATAAAAACAAAACAACCGATTTTACTGACTGTATCTTAATGCGAACCAAAGGGGTCGTTTCACTCGACACTGTGGAAAGCAGCCATTAGAAACATAAACAGAAGTTGGATTTAGTATCGATCCCCAGCTGATACCGTTTCCTCATCTTGCCCCTTATATGACTCCCCATAGGAGAGGAAAATAGTGTCGTGTGCCCCCAATCTATAAGCATAACTAGTCGGTTAGGGATTTGACCCTGAACTCTGGTACACAATCAAGCCCTCCCACCTCACCTGTACTATGTTAGACGAGTCCCTAATCGTGAAAATTCCACCACCACCGGGGTCCGAATAAGGTATCCCAGACGTAATATCGTGCCAAATGGAGAGGAGTATACTAACCAGGAAAGTAGTTTTTCGTGCAAAATATTACAACAGCTTCATGTCGGAGGCAGTATTAAATAAATAATTCCTCTATTCACCCTCTTCAATTTTTCCTAATATTCAATGCAATCTGTCGGTCATTTCTTAGTTCTCCTTTTAACTATTTCAAACAGAGTTTTAAGCAGGTGTAACTCCGTATTTAATTATAGTGATAAAGCCATTTTGTACTTTGTTTGCTGATGGTCATTTCGTGAGCTACAAACTAAAGTGTATCGTATTATTAAGCAGAGGCCGCGATATTTTTAGTTTGTGCACAATAAAAAGAAGCAATAACTTATTTTATTTTAGTTTTTGAAGATGAGAAGGAGCCTATACCTCACTGTTTGCTCCCTGGTGGTCTCATCCTGGCTGCACGGGAACATCACTTGCCATGTGAAACCGTTGACCCCTAATATTTCCAGCAGTGCCAGAGATGTTTATACTGAGTTTCATCTTGATTCCCCTTCTACCATTTATTATCGTGCCGTGTTATCGGGTTTACACTGAGATTCGATTTGTACACAGGTGGCTGAGAGCAACATGATGAGGGACCCCCCTCGTACCGTATATCTCTGTGGAGCACGTCGTAACTCCGCCAGCAGTGTCACACTCCTCGAGTTTTGTTTGGTTCACCTCTTTTCGTTTCGAGCATTTTGTGGTGCTGAATAATAAAATTCATTCCATCCACCTTCTGATGACGAATTTCAACACAATGTTGCAGCAATCTTGAGTCATTTTTCACAAACCATAAAACATTAATCATCTAGATAAATGTTCAGGTACGAGTTAAAATATTCAGTATTTTATGAGTTGTTATTATAATTTGCATAATTAGTAGTTTTAATCACAATGTCCTTTTTTATGTGTTGTTCCAGATAGTTTTGAGTTTCTTTCAGAAATATGGTACACACATGTTTGTTGGTATTTGCGTTCAGTGTAACCTTTAGGTGCCTAAAGTAGGCTCTTTTGCAATGCAGAATAGGTTCTATGAAACGTCAAAATAGGTTATCAGAATTATGGTTATATTTATGAAATATCATAAATAAAAATTCCTTAGTTGATAATGTAACATCGAGAAGCGTTATTCAGCAAAACATTATTTAATTTAATTGATTTTATATGGCTCAAATTATTTAAGAACAATAAAACTGTAAATTTTCAGTGGTCACGTATTTCCTATTGACTGAGAAATAAATTTGGAATACACATCTGTTGAATATTTATTTTCTGGACCAAAAATTCGTATGTTTATATGTACGGGTTTTTATTACATATTATTATGTATATTATTTTTATTGGATTATTATTTATAAATAGATAGTTAAATTTACAATGCAGATAGTAGCGTCAACATCCTCAGATTGTAAAATGCCACAATTTTTGGATTGTTAAACCAAATACCATTATGCGTTTGTTTTGAACAACCAAATCACATCAGCTATACATTCAAAATCGACTGTCGGTGCAAAACGTTAAATTCACAGAATTTTTTAATATAATTTGTATTATTTTCATATAACTGCACACTCTTTTACTAATATCAAGTTAAAAGTTTCGAACAGACAATCTCTTAAATCAGGCCCAGACAATCGGAGTTTGATCTCCAATGAAACCGGAACATCTCTCCATGTCCAATCAGCCTGCTAACCAATGAGTACCGCGGAGAAAACTCCACATGAAGGTAAATAATGGCCGGAGTGTGTTGCTGAACCCATCACTTACATCTAGTGCCACTGTTTGTAATGGGAATGCAGAGCTCTAACTCTACGAATCCTCAGGAAAGCGGCAGGAACCGTAAAACCATGCGACCTTTACCTTTTAGAAGTTTCGAACTAGTTGCCGTACACAGGCTGACTTAATAAACGTACATGTATGACATTTACAATACTAAAGTATGGCTTGTATAACAGTGAAAACTGTTCAACACCTTTTTTAACCGACTTCAAAAAAGGAGGAAGTTCTCAATTCGTCTGATTTTTTTTTTTTTTTTTTTTTTTTTTTTGGGTGTATGTTCAGCGATATCTTCGCCAATTTTGTACCGATTTAAATGAAATATTTATAGTGGATAGAGTATACCTCCAAAGTGGTCCCATATGAATTTCATTGAGAAACAACCCCTTCTACCCCATTACACCCCTTAACTTTTATACAAACCCACACTTTTTATCCGATTTTGATGGAACTTTGGAAATGTGTAGTAAAAAATAAACAGAAAAATACTGTCAACTTTTTGTTTGAAAAAAACCGAACCCCTCTCGCCCTATCCACACCTTAATTTTTGCCAATATTCTTTATACATACAAAGCTAAAGTCGACACCATTTAACTGATCTCCATTAAAGTTGGCATATACAAGTAATTTTTCATGGAAAAGGTTTCTGACCCAAAAAATAAAAAAGCACCCCTCTCTCCCTTTACACCCCTTAATTTTTATACAAACCCACATTTTTTATCTGATTCCAATGGAAATTTGGACATGTATAGCCAAAGGTAAAGAGAAAAATGCTGTCAATATTTGGTGTGAAAAAACCGAACCCCTCTCCCCCTATCCACCCCTTAATTTTTGCCAATGTTATTTATACAAAACTGTAGTCGACATCATTTAACTGATCTCCATTAAAGTTGTCATATAGGCCAACATGTAATATTTCATGGAATAGGTTTCTGACCAGATAATAAAAAAGCCACCCCATCTCCCCCTTTACACCCCTTAATTTTATAGAAACCTATATTTCATATCTGATTTTGATTGAACTTTGCCAATGTATACTTTCAAACAAACAGAAAAATCTTGTCAACATTTGGTCTGCCAAAGCTCAACCCCTCTCCTTTCTACCAACCCATTAATTTTTGTCAATATTTTTTTTATAAAAAGCTACAGTTGCCACCGTTTGACCTATTACCATGAAAGTTGGCGCTTATATGTATTTTTTCACGAGGAAGATTTCTGACAAAAAAATCGAAAAAACCAACCCCACTCGCCATTAAACCGTTTAATTTTTATACAAACCCACAGTTATTAAGCAGTTTAGATATAATTTAGCAAACTTTTACTGTAAAACAAAGAGAAAAATGATGTCAGCTTTTGGTTTGCAAAAACTCAACCCTTTTCCCCGTTTCCGCCCCTAGACTTTTGTTAATTTTCTTTTTGAAAACCTACAGTTGACACCATATGGCCGATCTATATGAAAGTTGGCACATATATGTATTTTTTTATGGAGAATATTTCTGACCAAAAAATAAAAAATCACCCTAGCACCTCTTTTACATCAATTAATGTTTGTACAAACCGACATTTTAATCCGATTTCGGTGGAACTTCACATGTGTATACTTTAAAGCAAATAGAAACAGAAACATACTACTCACACTACTTTGACGAAAACACAAACCCTATTCTCCTTTCAACCCCTTTAATTACTGTCAATGTTCATCATATAAAGCTACCGTTTCTATCTGATTTTGTAGGAAGTATGCACATGTATTCTTCAAACAAACAGAAAAATACTGTCTGAATTTGGTTTAGAGAAGCCAAACCACTCTCCCCCTTTCCACCCCTTTAATCTACACAAAGCACAGCTTCTATCTGATTCTGAAGAAAATTTGCACACATTTACTTTAAAAAATATATAACAATGGTGTTTAAATTAGGTTGCAGAAGCCCAACCCCTCTTCCCTTCTACCCCCACCCCTCGTAATTTCCAATTTTCTTTATAGATACCCACAGTTTTTATCAGATTTCGATGGAACACTGCAGATGTATACTTAAGAACAAAGAGAAACATTCTGTTTACAAAACCCAACCGCCCACTCCCTTACCCTATTTAATTTTTGTAAATGTTCATTACACAAAGCTACAGTTTTTATCTGGTTTCGATGGAACTTTGCACATGTATACTTTAAAACAAAGAGAAAAATACCGTCTCAATACCTTAACAAAAACCAAACTACTCTTCACTTTCACACCCCTTACTTATTTTTTTTATACATACCTAAAATTTTTATATGATATTAATAGAAATTTACAAACGTATACTTTAAATCAATCAGAAAAGACAGTCTAAATTTGGTATACAAAAGTCCAATCCCTCTTCTCCTATACCCCCATCGTTTATAATTTCCAACGTTCTTTACAAAATCAACAGTTTTAAGTACCGTCAAAATCAATTAAGCTATTTTTAAGTCATGGAAGAATATTTATAAAATTTATGTATCCTAATGTCCCACCATGTACTTCAGTTTTCAACGTGGACCCCAAGCTTTTACATTAGGAAAACCAATTAAATATCTATATCTTCTGTGTGATGCCAGAACGAACAGATATATTCCAGAGACAGATTTGTGTATGTGGTATGTATTAATGTCCAGATGTTACATGTTTCGATTATCGAGCAGCAGCTTTAACAGATGCTATGATTAGATCGAAACACAGCTTGGACCAAAATGTAAACTAACATTCCTTAACACAGCATCCAATTCACCCCATTCTAAAAGTTGTTGTAAAGACAGATATTAAAAAAAAAAAAAAAACATTCGCTTTAACCACTGAGCAACTAGGAAGTTCGCAAAATGAGAACTGCTGCGGCATATATAAATACAAATTAACTATAATATCGCTAAAAATTAAAAAATAAAATAATTGTTTAAAAAATATAAAAACCGCTTTCAAAAAAGACCACTAAAAATTTTAAAATAACTTTATACCTTGCTTAGATGAAAGTAAATCCAAATGAACAATATTTTACATTACTGTTATTGAAATTTTTACGTTAATTAGTTATTTTTGGAGTCGGTGCCAGGCAAAGCAAGAAAAACAAAAAGATAAAAACAATAATACATGACCTACAAGGCCTAGCCACATATAACATACCGTTAATTTGTTTCCCTAAGCTGTCTCCCGCAATAAAACTATCTTCCTCACAACATTCTGTAAAATATTTGGAATTTTTGTTTGTACTCTCGGTTCGCCTCGAACACCAAACAAAGTTCAGTAATTCGATCTGCGTGATCTGACAGCTGGCACCGACTCCAAAAATAACTAATTAACGTAAAAATTTCAATAACAGTAATGTAAAATATTGGCCATTTAGATTTACTTTCTTCTAAGCAAGGTGTAAAGTTATTTTAAAATTTTTAGTGCTCTTTTTTGAAGGCGGTTTTTATGTTTTTTAAACAATTATTTTATTGTGTTTACTAACCTGTTTTGATGGACTCGTCGCATTGTATAATGTTTTGATCTGTTGATAAACTTTCAAACTAGTTAAGTAGGAGGAGACTGTCTTTCCTGGGACAAAAGATCTTAAGCCGGCCCCGGAAGAGACTCCACTCGTCCGCGTGACGTCACAGTTGGATGGCGGGAAATTCTAATGGACCAATGGCGGCCAAGGTCGTATGACGTCACACGTTAGTTCCTCAACCAGCCGCACAGATGGCGACACCGGGTGGGCTTGCGCATATGTTAGTTCACCGATCGGCCGCACAGATGGCACCATCTCCCAA
Source organism: Vandiemenella viatica (assembly GCA_031002005.1). Taxonomy (NCBI): domain Eukaryota; kingdom Metazoa; phylum Arthropoda; class Insecta; order Orthoptera; family Morabidae; genus Vandiemenella; species Vandiemenella viatica. Next base: position 205,892,408 of record CM061921.1, on the reverse strand, counting down.
GGGCTTAATATCTTTGGGCGCAGATATTCCACACCGCCCACCCAAGCCCTGAGGCAATGGCTATTTCTGTTCTGGAATGCGCGCGTTGTGAAATGTGTACACTGTTTCAACACACCTACGGAAATACCCACTCGATTGTTTGCTTTTCCATTAAGCGTTGCGAAATGTGTACTCTACCAGTTGTGCAAGCGGTATCTCTTGTGTAAGCGCGGAGTGAGAGGCTCCATGCGACGCTATAAAAGGAGCGCCCGTGGACAGCTCTGGCTCTGTACCGTTGCGAACCTTGCCGTGTGCGCTTCTAGCAGTTACCGCAGTGTGTGTTTCTCGCAGTGTTCAACACAATGTCTCAGTCTTATGAAGGTAATAAGTTATAATTATTATTATTATTATATATGTGTGTTTGTGTGTATGTATCAGTGATACTAAAGATGAATTTTCTTTTACAGAGCTCCCAGTTCTATCTGCTGCTGATGTGGAAGAGTACCTCGCAAACAGTAAGCTAATTTCCTTATTGTTAGTAGTATTAGTTTAAATTATTATTATTATTATTAAGACTAATTTTTCTTTTTCCCTGTTTCAGATCTACAACAGATCTCACCGCTGTTTAGCGATGATTTAGATAATGGTAAGTTTTTGCATCTAAACTGGAATATTTTTGCTGTAGATGTTTACTTGTTGCATACTATAATTTATTTTCTATTGTAGAACCACGAGTTGTCTCAACTCCGGAGCTGCTGTTGCTATACACTTTTTCTGGAGGTATGTATTTGACTGTAATTAATTTTTTTAATTTCTCGTGCGTGTGTTGATACTAAGAAAATTAATTTGTTCTGTTGCAGAGCCTGTGAATGCTACTGATGGTTCTGGCAATAATTTTGCAAGGGGTAAGTACTTTATATATTTCTTGCTGTAGCTAATATTGTTTGATTTTTTTTCTGTAACCAACTAAAATTTTTTTTTGTTGCAGAGCCTGTGAATGCTACTGATGGTTCTGACAATAATTTTGCAAGGGGTAAGTAGTACTATATATTTCATGCTGTAGCTAATATTGTTTGATTTTTTTTTCTGTAACCAACTAAAATTTTTATTTTTTTGTTGCAGAGCCTATGAATGCTACTGATGGTTCTGGCAATAATTTTGCAAGGGGTAAGTAGTACTATATATTTCATGCTGTAGCTAATATTGTTTGATTTTTTTCTGTAACCAACTAAAATTTTTTTTTGTTGCAGAGCCTATGAATGCTACTGATGGTTCTGGCAATAATTTTGCAAGGGGTAAGTGTAGATAATATTTTTGTTTGATTTTTTTCTGTAACAAACTAATATTTTTTTTCTGTTGTAGCTTCAGCTAGCTGTGTCAATGCATCCTCCGAGCTGGCTAGGTATTTTGCCAATTGTAAGTTAAAAAAAAAATTCTTAACTGAATTACTTTAAACTTTTTTGGCTGTGCAGTAAAAAAAAAAGATGATTTTTTTCCACAGATTGCCCTGAACATGATGATCCCAACCAGCCTGGGGACGTCTTTGTTGGTAAGTGTTTAGATTTATTTTTATTCAGTTTTTCTTTCTTTTCCTTGTCTAACTAAAATTTATTTTGTTATAGGTCAGCATGGTTCCTCGGGACCTCTCAAAAAAAGGATGAATGATGATGATAATGATGATGATGATGAAGGGCCATCTAAAAGGATTAAAATGGCAGGTAAGGTATTTCTTCTACTTTTTTTATTATTTTATCTCTTAGACTTTTAACCATGAAAAAAAATCTGACTATTTTGTTTGTTGCAGATGTATATATGTCGCTGTCGGACCTGGAAGCGTCGGACGTGCCACAGCCAAGCACCAGCGCGTGGGCAGAACCATTGGAGGATGAACTTCTTGCTACTTTGTCGCCGATTGAAGCTCTCTGGGCGACAGACGAACCATCCTCCCAGTGGCTGCCCAACACTCAAGCGACCGGGTCCGGCGTTAATGAGGGTGGGGAAAAAACAGGTAAGCCGGATGCTACGCGCTTAAAGCCAACTATCAGGGCAAGTGCTTACGCGAATAGGTTACTTCACATCACTGTTGTAAATACTGAAAATTTTAAAGATCCTGGTAATTTTATTAGAGCATGTTTCAAAATTTTAATGAACAAATTTCCGCGATTATTCGCAATCCTTCAACACCGGCTATAAAATGCCAGGTGGGGTTGGATTGCCTTTTCCAAATTCAGAAGAACAATGTTACTAACGTCAGCCGTATTTGTTTTATGCCCAAGATGCGCGAACTCACATTAAGCGCTTCCCTGGAAGAGTGGTATGAAGTCTATGTGTTTCAAGATATCAAGAAGAGATTTAGTGAATTCCAAGACCGGGATAGTGGCAAATGCCTCGATCAAATTAACTCCCTCGACATCCATGTAGCTAAATTCGAACCGCTTTTTCGGGGCTCTTCATTTATAGCACTGCCATCCGATATCCAAGCAAAGAAGGCAATTATCAACGTTGATAACAGTGATGATCGTTGTTTTCTTTGGACGATCCTGGCATTTCACGAACGGGTGCAAGTTCACGCGGAAAGAGTCAATCATTATATTAAAGTCCGTTCCAAGTACGATTTAGATTTTGCAGGCATAGACTTCCCTGTAAAATTGTCAGACATTTCTAAATTTGAGAGGCAAAACCCCGACTATTCGATCAATGTCTACGGCTTGGAACCAGAAGGTAAAAAACATAGAGTTGTAGGCCCCCTCCACCATGCTGCAGTCAAACGCGGTTTCCATATAAACATGTTGTTGATTACAGAGGGTGAAGATAAGTTTCACTACTGCTGGATCAAGAACTTGTCCAAGTTAGTCAGGTCATCTATAACTAAAAATACATCTCCCATTTTCATATGTGATAGATGTCTGCAGCATTTCATTCGCGAAGATCTCTTGGAACGCCATGAGGTCGATTGCGCAAGGGTTGGCGCTGTAAGAGTTGACCTACCCGGCGACGAAGACAAAACCTTAAAGTTTAAGGATTTTGTACACCAACAGCGTGTACCATTCGTCGTTTACGCGGACTTTGAATGTTTATTGAAACCCTTTGATATGTGCAGACCCGACCCCAACGCCTCTCACTCCACATCAGTCCAGGAACACATCCCTTTTGCTGCAGCATACCAGGTCGTTTGCGCATACGACCATCAGCTGAACCGATTCGACTCATTCTCGGGGGAAAACCCTGAGACGTGGCTGGTGGAACAACTCGTGAACCTGGCCCATGACGTTGATGAAATTTACAAGGCGGTCACACCTCTTGTAATGTCGGCTGATGATGAGGCAAAATTTACCAGTGCCACGGTATGCCACATCTGTGGTGACGGCTTTGAACCGGGGGCCGTTAAGGTCCGCGATCATTGCCACATCACAGGTGCTTTCAGAGGGGCTGCACACAATAACTGTAATTTACAGTACAAGAATCGAAGGTACATACCCGTCTTTTTCCATAATTTGTCTGGGTATGATGCGCACTTCATTGTTAGGGCCTTAGCACACCTCGATAAAGATGGGATGGATGTCCTACCCATCAACACTGAACGTTATATTTCATTTCTAAAAAGATTAAAGGTACGTTTATCACTTTGCGGTTCCTGGACTCGTACCGTTTCATGCAGTCCTCGTTAGATAAGCTGGTTGGGACTCTTGCGGAGCGTGACATGCACATTACCAGTAAGCATTTTCACGGACCCCGAGCAGTTCCAACTGGTTAAGCGAAAAGGAGTTTTCCCTTACGAATACATGGATTCGTGGGATAAACTCAAAGAGGCCACGCTCCCTCCCAAGTCTAAATTTTACAGTTCGTTGTCAGAGTATGATATTTCGGATGATGACTACGAACACGCGACACAAGTGTGGCGGCTTTTCCAGATCAAGAATTTAGAAGAATACGCAAGTCTGTACATGGGGACAGATGTACGGCTACTTGCGGATCTGTTTGAAAAATTTAGGGCTGTATGTTTGGACAAGTACACCCTGGACCCCGCCCACTCTTTCACAGCTCCAGGCCTTTCGTGGCAGGCCATGTTAAAGAGAACGCGTGTCGAGCTGGATCTTCTGACAGATATCGACATGCTTCTCTTTTTCGAACGTGGAATTCGTGGTGGTATTTGTCAGTGCGTCCATAGGTACGCCAAGGCAAATAACCGGTACATGGCGGAGTACAACCACGACGCACCTGAAAATTCATCATGTATTTTGATGTAAACACTTTGTACGGCTGGGCCATGTCGGAGTATCTACCCTCTGGGAGGGTTTCGATGGTTATCGGCCGAGCAGATGCTAGCATAGACTCATGAGCGTAGCAGCCGACTACACCTAGGGGTTTCGTTTTTAGAGGTAGACTTGACGATTCCCCAGGATATACACGACAATCTAGCAGAACCTACCGCCATGTCCAGAGCACAAAGCCGCCCCTGGATCTTCTTTCACCAAGCTGATGACAACGCTGGAGGATAAGGTTCGGTATGTTCTCCACTACCGAGTCCTCCAGCAATGTATAGGCTTGGGGATGAAGTTGGGCACGGTACACCGGGTAATTTCTTTCAACCAGTCACCGTGGTTGAAAGAATACATCTCTCTCAACACGCGTTCTCGTCAGTCAGCCAAATCAGAATTTGAGAGAGACTTTTTCAAACTTATGAATAATTCAATTTTCGGCAAAACCATGGAAAACCTTAGAAAACACCGCGACGTGAAATTGTGTACAGGTTGGCCGGGCCGCCGCGGTGCCCGGAAGCATGTGGCTTCACCACACTTTAGGCGTATGACTATTTTCGAGAAAGACTTTGTGGCTCTGGAGATGGCGAAAGTGCGGATACTTTTCAACAAGCCGCTCTACGTCGGGATGTGCATTCTCGATCTGTCTAAACTGCGGATGTATCGATTTCACTATGAATTCGCCATTCCGCAGTTTATACGCCCCAAGTTACTTTATATGGACACAGACAGTTTCATCTATTTGGTGAACGGCTGTGATCCATATGAAGTGATGAAACGCAACAGGGAGGAATTCGACACATCTGGATATAATCCCACAATCGTTTCGGTATAGACCCTATAACGAAAAGGTAGTTGGGGTTATGAAGGATGAGGCGAATGGTTCCCTGATTGTGGAATTCGCGGGTCTAAGGTCGAAAATGTATGCGTTCCGGCTAGAGACCGATCAGACCTCAAGACGGGCCAAGGGTCTGGCACGCACCGTCACCAAAAAACTTACAATTCAGGATTATATAGAATGTTTACATGGCGCTCCATCTAAGTTTCACACCAACACGATTTCAATCAAACCTCCATAGAATTACTACTGTTGAAGTATCCAAGCTGGGCCTGTCTAGATTCGATGATAAACGCTATATTTACCCCGACGGTATTGGAACCCTACCTTGGGGGCACAAGTCTGTACCAGAGAGTGAATGAGAGTAACTATTTTTTGTAAATAATTGTATTCCTATTCCTTATTACTCGTTCAACAAGAAATGTACTTGGATGTTTCGTTAATTGTATTCTTGCTGGTAAATGCTCCTGCAATATCTTACCCTGATAATCTTTAAGTAAATAAGTTACAGGATTTGTAATTTAACTTTTCTGATGGTAAACACTTCAGTTGACCAGTTTGGCATGTAGCCTTTGTCAAACTTTTCTTTAACCTAAATCCTAACATGGTCACCAACTTTTGAATTTTTGCT
>CM061921.1:205852001-205885701 GCA_031002005.1 Vandiemenella viatica | reverse complement strand
CCCTGGCGATTGAGGCCAATAAGGAACTATGTTATTTTGAACTGTGTTTAAAGTTATTCAAATCTGTTAAAATCGCGAATCATTTAATAAGCTTACATACTATCAACCATGATATCACGCGAAAACAATTCTTGTAATAATAGGCAAAGTCTCATTATTGTTCAGTGACAAAATGTTATTACATCTTGTTCTGAGCCATTTATACATTTCCCAGAGTGTATTCACTTTCGGAAACAGAATGGTTTCTCGCGAAATATGGGATCGTTGATTTCTTTTTAAATCCTTATTGCTAGCCATTTATGCCTGCCATGTTTTAGTAAACTGATAATAAAAGTTATTCTGGGTATATTAAAACCTTAAATGTGTTACTTCATCAGTCTTATAAACAAGCAAAAGCCAAGATTTCCTTCCAACGCTTTTCAGGTTGAACAAGTATTAGAATAAATCACATATATCATGCTCTTAATTTCCGTAAAAATAATGACATGCATAATGGTAGAGTCACCAGATCTTTTTATTTCAAATCAACGATCCATGATACCCAGAAAAACCATGCTGTTTTGGAATGTGAGCTGAATACACACTGTGATGTGTAGAATTGTCTCAGGACAAGATCTCATAATTCTTGTCACTAAAAATCCAAGAGACTTGACGTATTTTTACACGAATCGTTTTTGTTAGATTCTCCTTACTCGGTAGGGTTACCGGATTAGCGGAATGCTGTAAAAATCGTAAACCCTCTTGTTTTGCAAATCAAACGGTACATATATTTTATTAAGAGACGGAGGTTGGAAATGCGATAAAATTTTAAATGAGACGTATTTAGCGGGTTAAATTTGCAGTCTGTGTGTGGATAAATTCTCACTCTACCAAAATATAGACCTTGGAGGGGTTGTCACATCGAACGTGCGCGGTGCAAGTTTCGAGCAGCCGTTTGCCTGTAAGACGGCATATCCAGACACGACCATCGACCTGATGAAACAAGAAACTTGATTCATTGGACCAGGCAATACGTTTCCAATGATCTCTTGCACACTGCAATTGTAATTGACAATGTCATCGGGTCTGCATGGGGACACGTAGGGGCTGTCTGTTGTGGAGACACGTGTTCAACAATGGCACTGAAAGGTGTGTTTCGAAAAACTTGTGACTGCACCAGCATTTCATTTTCCCTTCAGATTTGCCACATATTTTTAAAGAGCCGGCAAGCTTCCAACCACCACGTTCTATGATGAGGTTCTGACGTCACCTAATTGTAATTTCACCGACTTTCAACCACTTCTAAATGCTCACAACAGTAGCATGTGGACAGCCAACCATCCTCACTATTTTCGAGATGCTCGTTTCCAGCCACCAAGCCATTGGAATCTGCCCTTCATCGTAGTGACTTGCGTCATTAGATTTTCCTATTTACCACATGCATCGACGCTAGAATGACTCCACATGCGTTTTATTTGCTTACATACTTTCCTTATCGCATGACGTACAAGCAAAATCACCGTGCGCCATTCAATATCGCTGTGGGCAGTCGTCGTAATATTTTGGCTTTTTGGTACATAATAATTGTTATGTAATTTAGCAGAGTTTATTTATAGAAAAGTGATGAGCCCATGTTACAAAACGAACTGAAAAATCTAAACAGTTTAAAATCGGTGGCGAGTTTCTCATAATGAAAATGGCGAAAACATAAACGGTTCACTGATTTATCTGAAAGAGACAATTAAAACAAACAGAATGTATTTTCTGTGCCTTTGTTATATGGGATTAATAGTTCCATAAATGGTGCTATGTTCAAATACGAAATGGCTTGTAATACTCAAATTGAACGTACTGTTTGTATAAGCTTGGGTGGTTGTAATTAAGCGTTGTGTTTGTTTTTTATTGGATCGCAGTGTCATTGTAGGCTGGAAATTAAAATGAATTTAGTTATACTTAACAGCATTATTCATAAGATCTTTGGATGTCGTATCGATGGCGTACTGCATATATCGACGTATCAACCATATTCTTAGTAATTAAACTATCGTAACTTTTCTTTTGAACACCTTCACAAAAAATAATCTGCTTTACTACTTACATCCGACACAGTCTAAGAGGCAAGTGTGATTATAGCAGTAAATGAGTACTGCGTAAGGATTCGAGTATGTATGGAGCACATCACTTGAAGGTTGTGAACCATAGTGCTTATAAATACCAGATGTGAGGTAGTTAAATGCAGTGTTCTTCCTGCCATGTCATCTAACTAGCTGGGCACGTGGTATAGAATTCGGAACAGGTGGGCAGCCCATGCACACATGATACGAAAGTACTACGGGTGCCTCCGTCGACTCGAAAGCTATACGGCCTGCCGGCCTAGCCACGAATCGCGTCTTGTGGCACATACATTATTGAGTGCGGAAGGCTGTGTCGGTTTATTTTTCAGGGCAAGTTCCAGAGCTGAGTGGTCGTAGCTGTTGTACCTAATTCAAGTGCGTCTCACCGTAAACAAAGCTTGAAGGTGAGCGTGAAAGACTCGTCGCTCGCTAGCTTCCTCTGAATCCATTCATAACGCTTGTCCCCCAAATAGAATCCTCTTACTCAGGAATATTTGAAAGAAATGAGTTTAAGAAAGATTAGTCATCAAAATTGTGTTGCTTTTTTGTATTAATTGTAATACATTTTTATATTCTTTATCAAAATATATATCATTGTTCTTCAGCTCTGAACTGAAATTTAATCGAGAATTTTTACATACATGACGATGATATTTACTAGTTTTATTTTTTTATCTTTTTGTTTTTGTGTTTAGTTTTCTCTTCAAGATTAAATTTTTATACCCTTTGCTAATCTGCTTCTAGTGTCTTCACGAAATAGGCGGTGTATGAAATGCTTCTAATCAAACATTTCAGACATTCCATGATCGTGAAGGGTATAGATTTTAATTTATGTTGGATTCTAGGAGCCATGAGTGGAGTCGGTTCTAATCCTGTCCCTGATAATTCAGGCATTGCTGATGCCAGCAGCGCGCAGGCTAGCGTTGCAAGAGTCACCAATACGGATGAGGGTTTGGATTTTTTTTGGATGAGAGCTGCGTTGTTTTTTTTTTTTATGTGTCGTCCTTACTGTTGTATTCAATAATTACCTGAAGGAATACTGATTACGATAAATGAAATAATGAAAACAGTTGCAACTAGCGGAATGGTCGCGAATACCTAATTAAATTTTTATAAAGGTACAAATATATGTTGGCTACGTAAACCATACAGTTTTTATATTATGATTATGTTCTGCTCAATCTCTCATACGAATGCACAGCGCTACATTTGAATTTAACCAGTTCGTAAGGTGATTACAAAACCGGAATATATTGAACAATATTTACTAAGAAACATATAGAGTAGTCCATCAACTAAGATCAGTAGTAGATATCCACTGAAGACTAAATGTTTCTGTAGTTTTCAGCTTAATAATAACTTACTTATTCTTCTTTTTCTCTCAGCTACTTTTCTAAGACTTACATAACAACAAAATTAAGTTTGTTCCTAATAAAATAACGCCACAATGGTCGTCACAAAGTATCAAAAACATTTGTTATAAATCCTTATAAAGTCAAGAACTTCGTTGTATTTATGATTCAGGTGGTTGGGTAAGGCTCTGGCTTCGTATTCTTAAGAACGCACGTTGTAATCACCATCCATACCTTCAGATTGTGGTTTTCTGAAATAATTCCAAGTCGCGATGGAAAACAAATTACCGAGCGTGGTGGGTGAGTGGTTTACGCTTTGGCCTCGCATTCGGGAGGACGACGGTTCAAATCCCCGTCTGGGCTTCGAGATTTGGGTTTTCCGTGGTTTCCCCAAATCACTCCAGGCGAATGCCAGGATGCTTCCTTCAAAAAGGCCATGGCCGATTTCCTTCCCGTTCGTGGAACCTATTCTAACGACGTCGACGAGGCGTAAAGCCGCAAAAAAAAAAAAAAAAAAAAAAAAAAAAAAAAAAAAGTTTGAGTGTTAGTGAGGGTGGTGTGAACACTTTGTTAAAGACATTAAAACTTGTGAAATTTTACTACAAATAATGCAAAGGTGTTTGGATTGCGAGGCTGTGGCATACGGACTTGACAAAATTATAAGGGTTCCTTTTTTTCCATTTTGGTTACACTAGTGTTATGGGTATAGCAGAGATATGGAATATTTACATCTCTTTTGTGACGTTAGTAACGTTAAGCATAGAAATTATTCTCACAATAAATGCAGAGTTTAATTTGAACAATATTGAGAGCGAATTAATTTCTTCACACAACACATCGTTTTTGTTTCAATAGTTATGGGCAACAAAGATAATTAGAGATTGATTTCCCAGTGTTTAACTATCATCAAACTTACCAGAAGAGAAATTGGCAGTCTTTTACTTCAGGAACAGATTAACAATGAATACCATAGTGACTGAAACACCAGCGTATCGGCCAAAACGCTTTCTTCTCGATGTAGGTGTTATAACCAGGCGCACGACATAGACACTCTAATTACGTTTTCATTCTGTATTAAAATTTCTCTATTTTGTTGAGATAATACATCATGGGAAATACTGGAGCTTTTTTTATGGGATCAGTAGTGTTATATATAGATATATATTTATATATGTATGACAAAATCAGGTTTCCTGATGCCTTAATTTTAAACCGAATATATATATATATATATATATATATATATAGAAAATCACGATAGTTCATGTCTTAACTTTAAACTAAATCCACAAGTTCCTAAGCCAATTTGGAATATGGCGTCACTGCGTTTCCTCAGAGCTTAGCCTTACATTCTGTCTGTGACTGTCAAGATTGCCCTGGTATCATTTTGCTTAGTAAAAATGTGGAGAATATTCATAAATATTTTCCTGTGTGATTACGTAAACTGTTTACAGTTTTTATATTTTTTTAAACTATAAATCGAAAACTAAAAGGATGTTACTTATCATTTCGAAAAAATAATAATTAGCAGGTTATTGGGTAAAAACATATCAAAATTAAAATGAGATAACGACTTCTGAAACGTTCGAGGCGTGCCTTCCGATTTCTATACCAGTTAATATTTTAAATCAAATTAATAACAATCAATATATCTCAGTGTTTTGTGAAATTGAAATCATATATTTAGAAAAAAATTTATACAAGAATATTACGTAATAACTACAGAACCCTTCCTACACTGATGATCTGGAAGTTGCGAGTGAAGGAATTCAGTTTCATAGCAAAAATATTCGGCAACGTTATTTGCTTTTTAAATGTCGTGTGGGAATTTGTTTTGTGAATTTACGCTTTCATATTCTGTTATTTATCAGGAAGTCAAATATTACCGCAGGCCTTTCAGGCTAACGGTATGCAGTATGAGAATTTTAATATTGACATATTTGTCTTGTGGTCTTTCCTGCATCTGGCTGCTACAAATAACATTCAAAATTGGAGATTTGTTTTCTTTTAATATCTTGTGTTCTGTACACATACATCCTTCACGTGGTGTATTTACTAAAAATAAGAGAGTAGTATTAAAGGGAATAAAGTTTATTTCCGACACACCGAGCTGAGTGGATGTCACGGGACCTTGGTTCCATCCACGGTCCGACTATCCAGGTTCCAGTCATCTATTCTTTTCAGGAATTCAATCCTTCCTGCACTCCAACCCGTCCTCTCCTTGCTCCAATGAGCTCGATGTCGCAGAACCAACCCTTCCATAGAAACATCTGACTGCACTTACTATGCTGATTATTTAAATTTAGACCTCATTCTTTCCTTTGTAATGATGATGAGAAACAACGAAACAATGTTCTAAAAAATATAAATAGTAGCACCGCAATTTAGAGAGGAAAAAAGGGTTAAAATTCGTTTGGTTCAATACCAATAGTTTTTTTCTTTTGCTGTCATCAGTCTCTAGACTGGTTTGATGCAATCCTAACCAATCCTGCATGTCTCAAAATATAACCTTCTTTCTATAAAATTCTTCCACAAACTTCCTTCCTCGCCCATCATTTCCAACCCTCATTCGTTTCGTATTTTATCCGTCCACTCAATTATCAGCCACCTTCTATAACACCACAGTTTAAACGCTTCAATTTTCCTTCTTTCTGGTATTCCTAAAGTCCATGCTTTGCTGCCATAAAGTGCAGTGCCTCACACATTTAGCTTAAAAAGTTCTTTCTGAGTCCTAGATCAATATTTCAAACTAAAAGATTTATCTTTTTCATGAAGGTGTTTCGCTAGTGCTATCCTGCATTTAACATCATTCCTGCTTCGGCTATCGGTTGTAATTTTACTTCGTAAGTAGCAAAATTCGCAAATTTCGCATTCGATCCTAGTTTTGTATTTAATCTATTGTTATGGGTATCATTTCTGCTACATTTCATGATTTTTGTGATGCTTTGGTTTACATTTAGTCCAAAAACTACCTTCAGTATTTTGTTCATGATATTCAATAACTTCTCAACTTTCTAAACCTGTTCTACTATGAAGACAATGTCATCAGCAAACCGTTGCATACTGATTTTTTCTCCTTGAACACTTATGCCACATTCAAAGCTTTCTTTCACTTCCTTTATTGTTTCTTCCACTTACAAATTGAATATTGATGGGTACAGAGCACAAACTTGTTTCGCACCCTTTCTAACTGAAATATGTCTCTCATGATTCACAACTTTTATTATAGCTTCTTCATTCTCATGAAGATTATAAAGTATTCTTCTATCTCAGTATTTTAGACCTTACTTATTAGAATTTTTGATATCTTGAACAAATTAACATTATCAAAAGCTTTTTCTAATTCACCAAATGTCATAAAAGTATTTTTGTTTATGTTGATCCGCCCTTCAATTATTAATCTTAACGCCAGAATCGATTCTCTTGTGCCACAGTTTTTCTTAAACCCAAACTGATCTTCATCTACTACACTTTCCACTCTCCTATATATTTTTGAAGCATGTATTGTTAGGCTAAGTACACATTTGTATACAAAGTCGAGTGATCGTCTATAGACATGTTGGAACTGTCTGTAGATATGTATGTAGACAATGTATATAGAGAGTTTAGAGACTTTGCGCGCGTACACACTAGAAGTCTTGTTACTCGTTAGTTGCTAAATATGGCTGACTTTGTTGGGATCGCTGCTTGCGAAGTTCTAATCATGGACAGTCAAAATAAGCGAAAAAAGAAGCGTTACACGCAGGGGTATTTGACACAAAAAGTCGATCAAAATTATTTCTACGTAATTTGGATTTTTTTTTTCGCTTCTTTTGTGTATTAGAACTTATAACTGTGAAGTAGGAGTAATAATAAAGAACACATACTGTGTTCATACACTTTATAACATATTAAGCGAATATTTACAAAATACCTAAACAATAATCATACATGTACACTAAAATATCATTCTGACGTACCGTCCCATCCTTCGTCGTCGCAACCTTCACCTTATGGCTCGTTCTCTTCTTGAGTACTCGAGTCCCATTAAAGTAATGTTTTAATAGTTTCTGGATTGAATGATTTAGATGTTTTAGGGGTTTTGTGCCTGATGAAGCTCAAATACGGATCCTAAGTTAATGGAAGCCTATTAATGACATCTGTGTTGCATTAAACCCAACTAAATTTTCTGGAGTGTCTCTCCCTAAATCGTCGAAAATATTTGTTTCTAGCTTCTGCTACTGCTTCTGACAGAGGGTCTATAGCCAAAAGTGCATACTCTATTATAAGTGGGCCCTCAGGCAATACTTCTTGTATAGGTGACATTTGATGCCACGAGTACACTACAATGTACAGTACATCTTAAAATTTTCGTGGCAGTGGGGAATAATTTTTTTTATATCTATCATGTGCCCACTATATATCATTCACATAATAGTATAAAACCTGTCAATCAATGTTTTGTTAATAACTATTATCTCTGTGGACATCATTTGCTAAAATCGGTCAAAACATCGAAAGATTTTCTAGTCCGACCGACATTGGCCGGATTGGATTTTATGGGGATTTCGATACATCTTTCGAAACAATCATGGAATTTCTTTAAAAATACACTCCTAGTTCTCTTATCAGCCTGCCATTTTCATTTAATTTCCATTTTAAGCGTTGAAAACTTTTGTTCGAACTGTTGCGTTTGTTCGACCGTGAATGTCGGTTGGTTTAAAATATTTTCCTCGACTAATTCCAACTTTGGCACGAAATCATTTCCTTTCTCCTGTTTAATCATATCACAAATAACTTTTCGGGTCATGAGCATGATACCAGAAGAGCCCATAACAAAGAAAATCTTAGATGAATTAATGTGATGGAAAAAAGTAAGTTTATTTTATTATAAATAATCTAGAATTTTTTCGAATAAATAAACGTTTGGCACTTTTTGGCACCTAATTTTCAATGAAACACCAAGATAGTACACTAAACTAATACCATACAAGAAATCAGACCCGGGAAAGGTCCGGAAATATAACAAAATCACTCTTTAATACTTTTCGTAATAATAAAATCAGTACAAAATGAGTCAGCTTAGAAAAATGTACAGAAATAAAGTTGTGCGGTACATTTGGATGTATGTTACTATTATTTCAATTCTAGGTACCTAGCTGAACAATATCCATGATTAAAATCATCAATAATCACTTAACATCACTCACAAATTAAATTGGTACAACTTATAATTTTCTTGTATTTGCTTGGTAACAGTACGTGGGTCTTGCAATGTGCTCAGAAGATTACCGTTCACGGTGTGGGGAATGTAGCTTATCTAAAAAACATAGCTGATTGTTATTCTATAGACATTTAGACATTTTACTCGAGCCAGGTAGATACGGGTTCTTGGAATTTGCTTCTTTTTTTTTTTTTTTTTTTTTTTTTTTACTTTTGATCGGCTTTTTGTGTCAAATACCCCTGTGTGCGTTGGTGGAGAGGTGAAATTTTTTACTAACACCACATAATAATATGTTCTGTTAGTAGGTTGTTATTACTAATAAAATCATCTGTATTTTAATTAATAACATTATTTTCTGTTCCATACCCATGCATAAAAATTAAATAAAAAAGGTATTTAATGTACTTACAATATCTTCTGTACTTCCTGATGCACTATTTTCATTTTCATCTCAGTCTGTGCTTCCACATGCGAACCAAGCATTTTTACAGGAGATACACCCATCTTCTTCACCTGATTATTTTTATGCTCCCGATGAAAAGGTATTTTCAATTTTTTTTATTTTTTTCCCCATTTCACCTACGGACACTGCATCGGTTGGCTTTATTTTCTGAGCTTAGAAGAGGTTTCCCATCGGTAGCTTTAATGTTTACAGGCGATTCCATTAGTGCGGGTGCAACATTTAGACGCAATTTTGCTATGCATATTGTCTAAATAAAAAGTAATTTTATTGAAATTATTCTTTGAAGGACTACATTTTACGCTGTTCTGTTTAGTTTTGTCTACAAAAAAATATATGACACATAATTATATTCACGACAGCGGTGTAAAGTCCTATCGCGGGTACAACGAAATTGGTCATAGCATTGTAGATCATCGTACAGAAACACAAAAGTTTGTTAATTGAGAATAATTTATTATACTTTGCTTACATTTTATTAATGTAATTGAATCAAACAACCATAAAAATCAAGCTAGATAAACAAAAAAAAAATAATAAACGAATTATTAAACTTTGAACCCGTAGCGGGTGCAACACCGGATTATCGCGGGTGCAACCCAACTAATTTAAGAGATCATAACTTCATTTCTAGCTACTTAATTCTTCTCAAACACGGCCACAGTTGTTGGAAACTCTATTATTACGATATTGCCGACAATCTTCTTCTGTGGCCCTCCCAATTTTCCGACAATATCTTCAAATTGATCGCTATGTCATTCACGTTTTCAATAAAGCGTTTACCATCAATTGTTTTCAGAAATTGTACTCTTACATACTCAAACATAATGAGGAGTTTCATCGATAGGCAGAACGTGAGCTGGTCTCTCTTTGTAAATAGTCTTACGGGATACATTGATTTAAATTATTCGAAGGCTTCTCGTATGCTTATAACGATTTTTCTCTTCTGAATTTTCATCCTCATCCCCGTCTTTAATTTTGTCGATTTAAAATCCTTCATCCCAGGCATTTGTCTGCTAATATCGTCCCCATCATAAAAATCACAAATCTGCTTCATCACGTCTTCAGTCAGCTTCCGAGGAATTACATGAGCATAGTAATTTTTCTCAGATACAGCAACATTGAATTTAGTAGCTTTTTTTTTCACAAGTTCAACTGCTTTAGTGGGACTAGCAGGCAGATTACTCTTCACTTTTGCAGCTGCCTTCCCTAGTGTACAAGGACTTTTGTATCTAAAGCCGGTTCTATCAATGTTTGCATTTTTTCTCATGATTTTCTTCTGCCCAGTCCTTTCAAATCTTTATCTGTCTCCATTTTCCTTTTCATTTCTTCTCTCCGTTTTGCATCATGTTCCATTTCGCGGCGGAGATGTTCTGCAAGAATTTCAGGATTCTCACTCAGATTTCTCCTATACATTTGTGATGCAGTCCCTTTTCGAGGTTCTTCTGCCAATTTAGGCAATATTTCTGTATATAAAAAAGAAATAATACTATGTAAACACCATTCAAATGCAATTCACTCACATATACAGCTTCACAAATCAATAAAACATGATTTTAATACCATACCAGTGACTGTCAAAAACGTGCACCCACGATCCTAATTTTATGATCGCGGGTGCAACCGATTTGAGTCAGGCTTATTTCAATTTTACTTGCAACATAAGTTATTAATCACGATATATTTAGGGTTCTGATTGCTATATTTTTACTTTTACTATGTTTGAAATCTTTAGCATCCTAATTCTGAGAGAAAATCAAACTTTCACATCTTTTTCGTTGCGGGTGCAGCAATCTTACAACGACTTCTTGTCGTCAATAATTCGCTGCAAGTAATAACAAATACTCAGATGTTTTTGATGAATTATTTATCCAATGTTTTCACTCTAAGATTCGCCGGTAATACACAACCTCAAACTCTCGTAAATATCTGTTTGACGATTGTATTGCCACATACCGATTTTCATTTTCTGCCAAACATACGTATGTCACAAGTTTCAAACCGCGGCAAAAACACAAATATGAACGATGGACTAAGAAAATATTTTTTTTTTTTTTTATAAACTATAGACTGTTTTCTTTGTATCAGCATAAACAAAAGTGAAAAATACAGTTTATTAAAAATTGATGTCAAGAATCATCCCTAGCGGAATCGCCCAAAAATACCTCTTTCTTAAAAAAAATTTCCAAAATTCTATTTCATCTTCCTATATGCCACATATACTTTACGTACAGCCATTTCCTTTTCTACTTCTTCTCTTATTTCTTGCAGCCATCTTTCTATTGCTTCTTTTCATTTCCTGACTATTTGATTTCTAAATTGTCTGTATTGCTCTCTTCCTGCTTCATCCTAAGCATTTTTGTGTTTTCTTCTCTGATCCGTTAACTCCAAAATTTCTTCTATGATCCGAGGTTTTTGGGTGGCTTGTTACCTAAAGCCTAATGTTTCTTAACAACTTTCATTATTTCCATTCCATTCGTCCACATTTGAGGTTCTTTCAATGTTACTTCATAGACCCATGTCTACTATTTCTGCAAAAAAAAAATTCTCTTCATTGATTGTTTCAGTTTATGCACTTCCAGTCTGTTCTGCTTTTATTACTTCTCTATTCTCTTGAATTTCAGCCCGAAATTAATAACTATCAACAGTCTACGTCTGCTCCTGCTTAACAATGCAGAATCTCTGTTTGGCCATGATATAATACAGCTGATATCTGCCTGTATTCCCTGATCGTTCCCACGTGTATATCCTTCTAACATGACTCGTAAATAGTGCGTTCGCTACGGCAAGTTTATATCTTTCACAAAATTCTAACAATCTGCTTCCTCGCTCATTTCTTTCTCCTGAATTAAATCTTCCTACAGTATTCCCCTCTTTTCCTTTTCACAATACAACATTCCAATCACCCATAATTATTAGATTTTCCATACAATTCACATATTGGATTAATTCTTCAGTGTATAATTTCTCTATTTCTTCATCATATTCCTGTGACTTTGGCAAGTACTAATGTATTTGAGGCTGACTTAGTTTCTAACCTCATAAAATAATCATGTCGCTAAGCTGTTCACTACAACTCACCCCTTTTCCTACTATCTTATTCATTACAAATCCTACACCAGTGACTCCAATGATAGCTTGTGTGCTTATTACACTGTGTTCTCTATACCAGAAATCGTGTCCTTCCTTTTAATCACACTAATCCCGTCAACATCTAACTTAAGTCGTGCCATACCTCTTTTTATGATTACTAATCTACCTGCCCTATTCAGTTTTCTACCATTCCACGCTCCGACTCTTAGAAATTGTCTATTCATTCTGATGACTCCTCCCTGAGGAGTCCCCACCCGTAGATACGATTGGGGGACTATTTTATCCAGGTATAGCGATCATACTATATGTAATTTGAAAGGATTAAATGGTTTCGTGATACCCTTATTGTAGTAATTGCAGTGGTTTCCCGCTGCCTTCTGCGTCACCATGCCACTGATCATTTCTTATTTGTCCAACCCAAAGGGCAAGAAGGTGCCCTGGAACACTCCCCGCTCTGCCACTCTCCTTTCGGAAGCCGTTGGGATGCAGTGGGCGACTCCTTATACCGTGATTTTTTCAGTCGCCAGAGTTTCTTCTGACCGAGCGTAGTGGCTGAGCGGTTAACGCTCTGGCCTCGCATCCGGGAGGACGGCGGTTCGAATTCCCGTCCGGGCATCCAGATTTGGGTTTTCCATGGTTTCCCCAAATCACTCCAGGCGAATGCTGGAATGCTTCCTTCAAAAGGCCATGTCCGAATTCCTTTCCGATCCTTGTCCCCAGTCCAATCAGCCTTTAATGACCTCGACGAGGCTTAAATTCATAAGTGAAAAAAAAAAGGCTTCGTCTGTGCAAACGGGGTGTTCCATGTGAAGGATAATTTATCTCAGGAAAAATACAATGTGTTTGAATATTCAAAAAATTTTCACAAGCCTCATAAGGACAAAAATGTTTTTATCTGTGAAAACTGAGTAACGATTCCTTCATTATTAATGTTCAATATCTTGAAAATACTATTAAAAAGTTCGCTATAAATTTAACAGTGTCATTTTCCAACCTTTTGAGGATCTACACTAACATTGTAAATTATATAGATACTAGCGATGAGTTTTGCTTGCATGAATCAAGCAGGACGAAAGCCCGAGTGTCGTCAGCTGTAAAGCAGGCGTGTTGGCGTCTGCCCGATCATATATCTTCAAGGCGGTGGTTTCACCCGGGATGAATTAAATTGGTCCCAGAGGACGGCGAGGTGTAAAACTGGAGAGATCTAGCTCAGCTCACGCCCTGGGTCTCCAGTTTTATGTTGACGGGAGACTTTTGCCCGAGTCACGTGTGGACTCGAGTACAAGCAACAGTTTGCATACAGTTCCATCAATAATTTAGCTGACAGCAAATTCTGTAACTGTAATCAGAATTGTGTTTAAAGGTGGCTTGCCACAATTATCTTGACAAATGATTAAAATTTTTTTTGCTGAAATCGACTTTAACATTACGATGAAGATATGCACACAGTACGCAGAAAAATTTCTAAAGTAGCTTACCTTCCTTGCTGTAGACTTACTTTCATGAACTTCTATATCTATGGCAAATTATCTCTTAGATCTGGCTCTTTGGAGCACGCGTTTTCAATCATCTGAATTCGGTTCCAGCAGTTTCTTGAAATTACTCCAGGTGAGTGATGCTATAGATCCATTAAAAGGCCACGTTCAGTGCCCTTAATTCAATCCTGACTCTAATGACCTAGACATCGATACGCCGTAAATCATTAAAAAATAACAAAAAACATTTAAAAACAAAATGTTCCAGAACTCAGATACAATTCTGTCTAAATAATGCACCAAGCAGTACAACAGGTTTCAGACTTCAGCACAATCTAAAACTGTTCTGGAAGCATTAATAATAATTCATTTTCCATCTTTTCGTTCTCAGTTTCTTTGCCTTCTTAATCGATACTCTGAGAATATCACAGTGATTGTGATATTAACCGGAACATTAATTGCGAGCTGTAAATTACTTTATTCATGCAGTAACAAAAAGCGTGAGTGATATTAGTGAAGATAAAGACAATACTAACAAACTTAACACGCACTTTAAAGATTCATTCACTGCAGAAAGTTTAGGTGCAATACCGGTTTTTACACGTCGTGGACAATTTGGTATGATCCGTTAGACGCTGCAGTTACACTAAAATCTATCAAAATTCTACGTTTCTCCTGGCAAATTACTTGGTGCCTTCATTATCACTTCAAAATCTAGACCTTTTGGAAGTGAAAGATCTGCTGTTTTTATTATGTCAATGCTTCCAATTAAATTATTTTTGTCACTTTCCTGTATAATACTGCTTTTCAATTAGCAATCATATAAATAACTCCTATACACTTAGTTACAATTATGGCTTGAACGGGAAAAGAAAACTATTTTAAATATTAAATAATAACTAACTCACATTTTTCACGTCTTGTGTCACAAGCAACGCAGGAGAAAAAAGTAAGGTTTGAACTGTCACAAAGACGGAGTACATTAAATCAGGGAAATGAGCTGCCGTACTGATTTCCATATGAATTCTTTACGGAATGTAGTGGGTAAGCGTTAACGCTCGGGTGACGCATTCGGGAGGACGTAGGTTCGAAACCCTGTACAGCAATCCAGATTTCGAAGGAATAACCCCGGCATTCGCTGGAAGTGATTTTGGAAAACAATAGAAAACCGAGATCTGCAGGGCTGGATGGAAATTCGAACCTGCGTCCTCTCTGTCAGCCTCCAGTGTTACCAACAAACATTCATACTGGAAAAAAGAATTTTTATAATCTACAGCATCTTCTAATTCTGCGATTAAATATTTTCCTTCACTGACCTATAATTGAGGAGAGTAGAGGGAATTGTCTTTTCAGGGAATTTTCAGGAAATCCCCATGCTCCTCCAATGGGAGGCGTTAGCGTCCTTTTGAATCAGCCAATCAGAGTGCAGGGGCGTTTGTCCAGGTCCCGTCGCGCAGCCAGGTGGCAGCAGAGCACAACAGTAACCTCAGTCTTTGCGGGTACTCGGCGCTATTTGGGTCTGTACCGTTACACGATAAGTAGGACGCGCCGAAGCCCGGACAGCGCACAGTAGTAACCTCAATCTGATTATTTATGACACATCGCTGCAGGCGTACAGTGGGACCTCGGAATATTACGCAATGCTTGACAAGTAGGAAGCGCCGTCTATCAATAATAATTTCAGGGAATGCAGCGCGGCTGCTTTCTGGTATAAATAACCCTGTATAACATGCGCTGTCCTCAGTGTTAGCTTGTTGCTCGCCGTGTTAACGTATCATAGAATTGTTTTCTCGATCGGTTGCTACAATACATCAATCGCTGTCTGATGAAGTTTTATTACTTTAAATAATAAATATCGTGTGTGTATATTACTGGTATTACAAATGAAATTATTTTTATAGATCTCCCCGTGCTCTCTGCCCAGGATATAGAGAATTATTTCACAAACTGTAAGTTAATTTCCTAATTGATAGCTGTATTAGTTTAATCTTTCGATATACAGTATATTAAGACTCACTTTCTTTTTCTCTCTTTCATATCTCTCCACTCTGGAGAATATTTCCAGTGATACACCAGTGAGCGGTAAGTTTTGTATGAAATCAATAATTATTTATAGTAGATAATTTAGCGTGTGTTTGGTACCACAGATGTAATGTTTTTATTTTGTATGTCCCCCTGTGAGTTCCATTCTGGAAAATATTTCCAGTGATACACTAGTGAGCGGTAAGGTTTGCATGAAATTAATTTATTTCCTGTAGATATTTTCTCCTGTGTTTGAAATTACAGATGTAAATTTTTATTTTTTAGCTCTCCCTGTGATTTCGACTCCTGAGAATATTTACGATGTGGAGCCTGCGAGTACCGTTGATATTGGTAAGTTTCGCATTAAATTAAATTATTGGTTGTAGACACTTTTCTTGTTTAATACTAAGAAAATTGTATTTTGTTCTAGATCTGCCTGTCACCATCTCTTCTGAACTGACACAGTACTTTGCAAATTGTAAGTAAAATTTTGTTTTCTTAACAAAATTAGTTTAAGATTAAGCTATCTATTCAGACTGAATTTTTTCTCTATTTCCCCCAGACTGTCTTGAGCCAGTGGAGGAGACTATTGGTAAGTCTTAACTGTTTATAATATTTCTGTAATGCAGATATTTTTGACGTGTGTGTCTGCCTCCATCTATTTGTTACAGATATTACCGAACAACCTCTGCTCAATGATGAACCAGTTAGTGTCTATGCTAGTAGTAAGTGTTGAATCTTATTTTTATTTTATTAATGTACAAGTATCTCTGTCAGAAACTCTGTTTGTTACTGGTCTACCATAGATTGACCCAAAAAGAAAGATAGTTTTGGATGATGCACCATTCATATGGATGAAATTACGAGAAATGTATTTTCAATTTATTTGATCGATTTTTGTCTTATACTTGTAACCACGAATCTAAAATTTGTTGTTTTATGCTTGCAGATGACTATAAATCAATGTCACCGCCGGGCGTGTAGGCTTTATGCCCCAAATTCACGGCAGTGGAGAACATACCTCAAGCAAAAGCAAGCGCGTGGGCAGACCCAATACACGACGATCTGTCGAGCTTTGAGCCCTCGTCCCAGTGGCTGCCCAACACGCAAGGAACCGGGTCCGGCGTAAAGTGTTTATGGGAATAAATTAAACTATATCAGTGTTCAAAATTGGGAAAATTTTAAAGACCCAATCAGTTTTATCAGAGCGTATTTTGGCATTTTCAAACAGTAGATTTCCGCCAATTTTTCAAATCCATCAAGACCGGCTGTAAAATGTCAGGTGGGGTTGGATTATTTTTTTAAAATTCAGAAGAAAAATAACATTAGATTTAGCAGTATTTGTTTTATGCCTCACATTCAGCACTTCCCTAAGAATGGTATGAAATCTATGTATTTCAAGATATCCAGAAGAGATTTAGTGAATTTTAGGATCGGGATAGTATTAAATGCCTCGAGCAAATCAACTCCCTCGACATCCATGTAGCTAAATTCGAACCGTTGATCGGGGCTCTTCATTTATAACACTGCCATCCGATATCCAAGAAAGGAAAGCAGTTCTCAATGTTAAAACAATGATGATGATTGTTTTCTTTGGGCGACCTGGTATTTTGTGAAAAGTTGCATGATAACGCGAATTTAGCTAGCAGGTATAATAAACTACGTTCCAAGTACGAATTAGATTTTGCGGGCATTGAATTACCTGTAAAATTGTCAGATATTTCTAAATTTTTGAGGCAAACTCCTGAATATTTGATCAATGTCTACTGCTTTTAACCGGAAGGTAGGAAAAATAGAGTTGTAGGTTCCCTCCATCATGCTGCATTCAAACGCGGTTTTTATATTAATAACTTGTTGATTAGAGAGGATGAAGATAATTTTCACTACTGCTGGATCAAGAATCTATCGCGGTTTGTCAGATAATCTGTATGAAAACATAAAGTTTGTGTTCACATTTGTGATACCTGTCTGCAGTATTTCTGGAGTGTAGATCTCTTGAGGCTTCATGATATTGATTGAGCAAGTGTAGGCGCTGTAAGAGTCAACCCACCCGGCGACGAAGCCAAACCTTAAACTTTTAAGGATTTTGTAAACCAACAGCATTTACGATTCGTCGTTTACACAGACTTTAAATTTTTGTTTAAACCATTTGATACATTCATTCCCGACCCCAACGCCTCTCAATCCACAGCCGTTCATGAACACACCCCTGGCACATCCGTGGCATTCCAGGTCGTATGCGCATACGAACCTCAAGTGAACCGATTCGACTCATTCTTGACGAAAAACCCTGAGACGTGGCTAGTTGAACAACATGTGAAACTGGCGCCTGATGTTGATGGAATACACATGGGGCCCACACCTCTTGTAATGTTGGTTGACGATGGAGCACAAGTTACCAATGCTGCGGTATGCCACATCTGTGGTGACGGTTTCGCACCGGGGGCCGTTAAGGTTCGCGATCATTGCCACAACACAGGTGCATTCTGAGGAGCTGAACAAAATAACTGTAATTTACAGTTCAAAAATCGAAGGTACATACCCATCTTTTTCCATAATTTGCTGGGTATGATGCACACTTCATTCTTAGGGCCTTAGCACACATCGATGAAGATGAGATGGATGTCCTACCCATCAACACTGACGTTAAATTCAGTTTTCTAAAAAGATTAATGTACGTCAATCATATTGCGGTTCCTGGACTCGTACCGTTTGTTGAAGTCTTCATTAGTTCAGCTGGCTGGAACCCTTGAGGGAGGTTTTATGTACATTACCAGTACGTGTTTGACGGACCTCGAGATGTTCCAACTTGTTAAGCGAAAAGGAGTCTTCCCTTATAAATACATGGATTCGATTGGTAAGCTCAAAGAGGCCGCACTCCCTCCGAAGTCTAATTTTCATAGTTCTTGTTGGAGTCTGCAATTTCGGATGACGACTACGAAAATGCGACACAAGTGTGGCGGGATTTCCATATCGAAAACTTGGGTGAATACGTTAAGCCTGAACATGCGGACAGATGTACAGCTACTTGCGGATCTGCCTGAAATATTTTGGGTTGGATGTTTGGAGAAGTACACCCTGGACACAGCCCACTATCTCACAGCTCCAGGTCTTTCGTGGCAGGCCATGTTAAAGTGAACGCGTGTTGAGCTTGATCTTCTGATAGATGTCGACATGGTTCTCTTATTCGAATTTGGAATTTGTGGCGGTAGTTGCCAGTACGTCCATAGGAACGCGAAGGCAAATTACCGGTACATGGCTGAGTACAACCATGACGCACCTGAAAATTTCATCATGTTTTTTGATGTAAACAGTTTGTACAGCTGGGCAATGTCAGAGTATCTACACTCTGGAGGGTTTCAATGGTTATCGGGCAAGCAGATTTGTAGCATAGACGTCTTGAGTGTAGTACCTGACATACCTAGGGATTTCGTTTAAAAGGTAGATCCCCCATGGTAAACACGACTTTCTAGCAGACCTATAACCATATCCAGTCCACAAAGCAGCCCCTGGATCTACTTTCCCCAAGCTGATGACTACGCTGGAGGACAAGATTCGGTACGTTCTCCATTACCGAGTCCTCCAACAATGTTTAGGCTTGGGGATAAAGTGGGGCACGGTGCACCACGTAATATCTTTTAATCAGTCACCGTGGTTGAAAGAATACATTTCTCTCAACACGTGTTCCTGTCAGTCAGCAAGTCAGAATTTGAGAGAGACTTTTTAAAATTTATGAACAATTCAATTTTCGGAAAAACGATAGAGAACATTAGAAAACACCGCGAAGTGAAATTGTGCACAGGTTGTGCGTGCCGCCGCGTTGCCCGTAAACACGTAGCTTCACCACACTTTAAGTGTGTGATTATTTTCGAGAATGACTTTGTGGCTCTGGAGATGGCGAAAGTTCGGGTACTTTTCAACAAGCCGCTCTACGTCGGGATGTCCATTCTCTATCTGTCAGGTGCGGATGTATCGATTTCACTATTAATTCGCCATCCTGAAGTTTATACGCCCACCGAACTTGAACTGTGTGATTTAAGTACAGCGTGAATTTTAATGTCGTTATAATTTCATCTAATCTCAATACAAGACACTTAATTAACTATAACGGACTACATAATTTCCAATATGTATGGTGAAGATTATGGACATGGGGGCCGGTATGGTCAGATAGTCGATCATGCCACTAGTACAAACGTGAGACGCTCTAATGTAAGTGAAGTTGTTGGCGCAGCGCTAAACTTAGTGATAAATATCGACAGTTCAGCAATACCCACGACAATAGCAGAAAAAGACAAGCCTATGCAGAAACCTATCAACAAACGTCTCCTCAGAGATCCAAAAGACGCAAAATCTACCAACAGCGCAGAAAAGCTGCCTCGAGTTGTCGTCGACAAGAAACAGCACCGGTGACCCATTCCAACAGCTGCTAGTACAGGCATCAATATGACACCACCTACTGTAGCAGTAAGTGACCCTCGAAATAATTTCGAGAGAGAGAAAATACTAACGAACCGATACAAATGGTATGGCGGAGGCACATTCACGATTTTTGTGGAAAGAAAGGAAAAGAATGTTGGTCGGCTGTATCCCATTTCGTTAGCTAATACGATTCTTCAAAAATGGGAAATAGTCACGAAGAACATAGTTAATAATACTGCAGCGGCACGCAACCGAATTAAAATTGAAACAATATCTGGACCGAGCACAAATGCCCTCGTGCAGAATAAAACCTTTCCTAACAACAATAAGGAAGTTTATATACCTGCTTCTTTAACAACTCGACAGGGAATGTAGGTACCTCACCAACGGAGGAAGAAATACTGGAAGTGATGGTCTGTGACGTGCAACTCGTACGCATTAGACGCTTTACCAAGAAAACAAACGAAGGAGGTACCAAACAGAGAAGACCAATCCCAGTTTATGACGTCTCATGCAAGGCACAACGACGCCCAAACTACGAGGTAATACGTGGTATAATACGTTGGTCGAAGCATATGTCGCATCGGTACTACAATGCTATCACAGTTTGAGATATTGCCACAGTAGCAACCAGTATCGTATCCAGATTAGAAGAACTTATTGCGCCGGGAACGACGGCAGTAATGGGTGTACAAACGCAGGACAACCTATATGCGTTCACGGTAAAGGGCCACATAGATATACAGACTGAAACTGTCCACAGTATATAAAAAAAACAACTGATAAACAGAAAAATGGCCTATGAGGGTATATCCTACAGTGAATCATTGGCAAGCATGGAACAAAGAACTTACGCCACGATGGCTGCCGAACACCATGAGCACGGAAGAGAAAACTAACCTCATAATCAAGAAAATAACGTCATGCCACCAGTGAATTCAAATCCTACACGGACACCACCAGTAACCGTCTCTGACAAAAACAAAGTCTCTCAGGTGACTCCACAAACACAGCAGAGGCAGCAAATGCAGCATAGAAGGCCTGCGTATCAATATCAGAAACCCGAGAACTTGTCGAAAAATAGACGCAGTGAAACCAGATTAACGGCTAAGGAAAACGAACGCCACTCCCACGGGAACGCTGTTCAAATTCCACAGGAATTGCCTATGGAGTCACCTACACTTCCGATCACCACTGTCACCTACATCCCCTACAGAGGAAATACTCTGACAGCTAATGATGCTTTAATTGAAAAAAATCAACATATAATCTTCTGGATACTTCAGATGGCACAGACCGGTAAGTTTCCACATAACATCAAGTAATTAATTGCCAACATACTACTAGAAAGAAATCAAGGATTAATTAATAATGGCAGAGTAGTAATAACAACTAACAATGGACAAGAAAAACAACACCGTGGTATACCAACATATAAATATCTTACAATGGAACGGAAGATCAGTTTGGGCGAATAGAGAAAGCCTAATTTCAGCAGATACTCGATACAACATTGATATACCCATGTTATCAGAAACGTGGTTCAAACCAATCAAAGAAGTCACCCTCAAATTCTGCACTTATCAGCCAAATAAATTCACCTATGATTTTGGCTGGCGACTTCAGTGCACATAATCAGAGCTGGTTCTGTTACTATAACGACGCAAGGGGTTCGACAGTTAAGGATCTTGGTAATAGTAAACGACGGAAACCCAACAATGGTTCCCTCACTAGGAAGACCCAACTCGGCAGTGGACTTAACTCTCTGCTCCCCCATTCTGGCTACCACAGCTACATGGAGAGTACTACAAGATTCCTTAAGATCGGATCACTATCCGATACTCTTTAATATCGGAAGCCCATTTACCAAAGAAACTCCAGCTCATCCAACAATCAGATGGAACATCAATAGAGCCGATTCATCCCAATACAGGAAACGGATTGAGGAAAATTCCAGACACGTCACAGATCACGTCACGGGAAATGTGACCTATAAGAAATTGACAAAATTGATTTCAGAGGCAGCAAACAAATCTATACAACGAAAAGATTACAGGTATGCCGTGAAAAACAGGCCACCAGTATGGTGGAATCCAACATGCGCGAAAGCAACAACTCGCTCGGAGCTTATATAGAAAGAACCCCGATCTTCAACATTATTTAGTCTACCTAAAAATCAACGAACGAACAAAAAGACCGCTCAAAACTCAAAAACACCAAAAGTTGATCCAGTACTGCGAAACATTGGGAAAGGATTCGAATAACTCCTCTATTTGGTCCACAGTGAGAAAGCTAAAGAATAACGGATTCAACAACGTTACCCCTGAAACCCGCACACCAATCCTAGAAGACATTGCAGACAAAATCCCCCCTCCCACAGTCCAGGAGGAGGACTCCAATTTTGTTCTAGCAGCTCAGGAAACATGGGATCACCAACTATGCACGCCATTTACCATGATAGAACTACAGCAAGCTTTGAAACGATCCTCCACCTCTTCCCCTGGAATAGGCGGAATCCATTACGCTATGGTAACAAACATGTCTCTCTCGGGCTTGCAGGTAACTTTAAACACCTTCAAGAAGATTTGGATGAAAGAACCTATCCCGGAGGAATGGAGAATCCAGGTCATCATTCGAATATTAAAACAAAGGAAAGACCCCACCAAAGCAACATCTTACAGACCGATTTCGTGTGTAGGAAAAACCCTTGAAGGACTCATTAAAACAGACTAGAATGTTCGATGGAATCGAATAACCTAATTCCCAACTCACAATTTGGATTTCGCAAGGGAACAAAAACTCCAGACAATTTAGCAACTTTGACGTTTGACGTTTACCTAGCATTTTGCAATAAACAATTTTTGGGAGCGGTCTTTCTGGACATGCAGTCGGCCTACTACAATGCCAGGGTTCCCCATTTGATGCACAAACTGGAGGCTTTAGGGGTGCCGAAGAAACGAGTAAGAGGTCTTTACTCGCTCTTAGATGTGAATCAAGGAATACCTCAAGGCGTAATTCTCAGCCCACTTCTATTTTTACTATACGTAAGTGATATAATCAACTCCATCCCTACGAAGATAATCTCAGTCCGTTTTGCAGACGACGTTGTTATATATGCCATCGGGGAGACGCAGCAGAAAATCCATAGTCTATTGAGCAAGGAAATGACATTCCTCATCAAATGGCTACACATCAATGGATTCGATCTTTATCCAGAAAAAAATCATCGGTTGTCTTTTTCTCAAAAAGAAGAATCCTCTACGTCTCTAACAGTATTCAAATAGGCCCATCTAAACTGCCACTAAAGAAAACATGACGATTTCTGGGAATGTTACTGGACGGCCGCCTTAACTGGACCAAACGTATAGAACAGCTGATACCATAGTCGAACCCATGATTAAAACAGAGTAGGAGAAGCTTACTACTGTCCAAGCACGGGTCACTCAGCGCAATTCTCGTTACATGATGAAACATCGATCTTAACAGCGGAAGCGAAAGCCATGCTGCAGGCGGTCAAGTAAAGCCAAACGATCCAAGCGGAACAAATCGTCATACTAACGGATACCATGAGTGTCATAAAATGCCTACACAACAACACCTGGAATTATCACCTTCCAAGGACAATCGTAGAAATTAGAAAACAAATAAAATGCAGCCAAGAACGAGGAATCACTACTTACATGGTATACAATGAATGTGTGGATACTTTAGCAAAACAAGCGAGCGTCAAAGGATTTAAAGACGATCGGAACCTCAAAGCTTCAGACATAGCTCACACAATCAAAAACGAGCCAATGAAAAATGGCAAGAGAAATGGAGCACATCCCTAACCACCAAAGCTTCGCACTATGGGAGCACACAACCAACCATTCCGTCTAAACCGTGGTTTTATAAATGGGTCACAAGTAGACTTCTAAAAACAATGATCTCCAGACTGCGTTTTAACAACGGAAGATTTCCCAGTCACCTTTTATCGATTGTTCCTGAGGGAATCTCCCCTCTGTGATTGTTAAGATCGCGTTATAGCAGACACCAACCTAATCATATTTTCATGCAAAAACTTAAACGGTCCCAGGATACTATGATCAAGGAATTAGTCAACATTGGAATCCCACTCCCCCCTAAACTAATCGAGCTCCTATCTAGTGATTTCAGAACAGAGTTCGATAACCTTACCAAAATCCTAAAAAGACATTTAAGACCACATAAACGTTAAACAAAGTGTCAAGTAGACAATTCGGGCGAAGCAGATCTGATCACCCGAAAGAGTTTTAGGCAGGGTCTTATAAATGAAGAAAGCTCTTATCAAATAAACTTAATCTCTAACAAAACAGTAACTCAGAACCACTAACACCAGATCGGTCTTCCCTACCGAGTCCTATAGGAAAATATCAACAAATGGATTTGTAACAATTTATGCAAGAAGGCGGCTTCATAGTTGAAAGATTGTAATAATAACTAGATAAACTTGATTGAAAATTGTAATCAACAACCAAAACTGCATAGAATAAGCATAACGATAAATAGTACATTCAAGATTTTAAATAGCACAGCCAATCCTGTAATTAAATAATTAATAAGAATCATGTAACAAGTGATTACTGTATGGTTACATAACAGAATGTCAATAAAAAAAGAGCTGATGTTTTGAGAGCTGCGGCATGTGCTACCCAACCCGTTCCTGAAAGTTTGTGAAGGATGTAATTTCGAGATTTTACTTTTGCCGTTAGTAGTATGTATTTGGGGTTTTGGCTTCAATCAAGGGAAGACACCGCCGCCATCCGCCCCCTCCCCTCCCATATCCAGAAGCCCCGTCCATAAGAATTGTATGTGTGCCGTTTTTGCTGCAGTCTCAAGGTCACCCCCCTCCCTTCCCATATGCAGAACGCTCTTCCATAAGACTTGTATGTGTGCCGGTTCTGTATTAAATAGGTCACGTGCCCCGCCCCCCGGCGGCCGCTTCCCCTATAATTAGGCGCCCGGCCGACTGTGCGGCCTCTGGCCTGTAATTATACACCACCGCCCTGTCATTATCTACCTGGCTGCCGGAGCTCTTTCTAGATCACGCGCCCCGCCCCCTGCAGACACGACGGCGCCGCTTACCGTCATTATCTTGGAGGTTTCCTCTACCTGCCGGGGCTCTTTGTAGGTCACGCGCCACGCCCACTGCAGACACGACGGCGCCTTTTACCGTCATTATCTTTGTAGGTCACGCGCCACGCCCCCTGCAGCCACGCCGGCGCCGCTCTCACCGTCATTATCTTGGTGTACAGGCCTCTGTAAAAGAAGCGTCGGAACAGGAACTAAGCCAGTTGTATCTGAACTTACATAGAGACAATGTATTCGCAAAGCATTGAAGATTTGCCTTCTCTCGATGACGTGAATCTTCAAGGTAATTATGTGTTTTTCATAAATTGCCAGTTTCAATTATTCATATTTTATTTATTTAACAAAATTTATCTAGTCTTTTAAACTATGCTATCTTTTTTTTTTTTTAGGTTTACTGTCTGAAGGAGCCACTAGGGATGGAAGTCTGTTGGTTTTCGGTTCCAACGAATGGAATTGGGAATTATTTGATAAATATCTCAGTAAGTTTTTTTTAATTTCATTTAATTAACATTGGGTTTTATCCTATGTCATCTTTAAACTTTTTGTTTTTTTACAGATACGACATCTGAAGGACTAGAGTTCGAGGGTATACCTACCACTAGTACTTACAATGTACCCATACAAATGAATGGTAAGTCCCACTTTGTTATTTATTACTTGTAATTAGATGTAAGCAGCTTTCTATCGTTTCATGAAAATAATTTTTCATTTAACATAAATCCATGTACTGTTTTAACTTGAGAAATATTTGATATTGTTGATAAAAATTTCATTTAATTAACATTGCGTTTTATCCTAACTTTTTGTTTTTACAGATATGCCAACTGAAGGACTAGAGTTCGAGGGTATCCCTACCACTAGTACTTGCGATGTACCCATACAAATGAATGGTAAGTTATTTATTTCATACATTCCTTGTAATTAAATGTCAGCTTTATTCTGATAGCTTTCTATCGTTTCATGAGTGTAATTTTTCATTTAACAAAAATCCATGTACTGATTTAACTTGAGAAATATTGAATACAGTATGCATTATTTTTTTTACATTTAGCAAATGTCTTTTTTTCCATAGATTTACTGGAGTGTGATGAAATTAATTTGCCCAGTAAACGGAGGAGGACTCATTCCATGCAACAAAATGGTAAGTCTCACTTTGCTATTTTTTTATTACATTCCATGTTGTAACGAACCGCGCTGTCGCCACGTTACAAGGTGCATTTTTATTATATATGTAATAATATAAGAGTAATTTACATAAATCTTGGGCGACCACGCGAATAGATTTTTGTTGTAATTTTATAAAGTACGCAAGATTCCAAGTGAGGACTGTAATGAAATGGTGAACTTATACAGTGTATCGTAGCAAAGCGAATATTCAAGAATTATTGAGCTATGTAGGCTTGAAGCTAATCTTGGTGTTCCCGAGCCTTGGCGACAAAAAGTCGCGGATTTGGGATTTGCCAGACCACACACCCTGCTCCCTGGGGATGGGTCACTCACCGAGCGGGAAAAGCCTGCCGTCCGAAACCCGAATGTTCTCTCGCCCCGGCGATCTTAGCCGAATATGTCCGACCTCGGTTGGATTCTTTGGCCAAATCACATATCGAGGATATCACGTGACATTAGGTGCCGACCTGAAGGTCCAATCAAAATGAGCGTATAACTCAAAATCCTGGGAATTTTTGTTGTATGTGAGCTTCGAGACTACAAATGGGCGGAGCAAGAAGTTTCCTCGTGGACCGAAGAGCGAGGAGCTGACATTCTAGATTCTAACTTCGATCGCACCAGTCTGAGGTTGACTTGGAAAGTTGACTTCTTTCGCTAACCGCAGCTTGCCTTGCTGGAGCAAGGTTATCACCGCAACACAGCCGGTAATGCGATGATGCGCATTGCCAGACCAGAGATGCCTATAGCCGACTTGTGAGATAATCTCACATATCGTGGGTCCGCTACACTCATCACAGACATCAGACGCAGAACTACAATGGTAATTTATTACGACCAAGCCATGTGATTGTGCATTCCGTGAAACAGAACCCGTAAGCGACTTTGAGAGGATAGGTCCATGTTCTCACTTTGTAATTGTAAAAACCCCTGAGCTAGCGGCATAATTTGCCAGAACTAGTTATTTTCGAATGATATATTGTTCATTCTGGCGCCCATGATTTTCTTTTTAACTGTAAAGTCACAGTATTATGATGCCTTTGTCTGAGGTAGTCATAACTTGTATTTTTCATTGTTTCCAGTTGTCATTATTTCTTGCATTTTGATTCTGAGATATTTAAAAGTAAATATACAATTGTTTGCTTGCCCATGACGGCTAATTGTAACTCTGAGCGTTGCTTTTATGATTTTGCCAATTTGTGTTAATGTTAACGGTAAATTCGCTCAGACTTGTAATCGCCAGTGATAAGAAATAAATGTCATATTGTGACAATTTTTCCTAAATTCCAACCAACGTCGAGATTCTTGCTAAATTAATAAATTTCCAATCCTTCATATAAATTAAAATTAAAAATCCACAATTATTAATCATAAAGGTATGAAAGATAATTGTAACGTGGTTTGCCCACCAAGGCACACACCACATAAATGTCGCCCAACGCTGGTGCCAGATGAGACATTACTTCTTAATGTCTGCGAACTTGGTGGCACTAATTCAAATTAATACAATTTGGAGCCCAAATTCAGAAAGTTTCATGGAATGTTGCACATGGTTTTTGGCTGTTTTATCATTCTTGTAGTCAATAGATATTCATACAAGATTTTATTTTGATGTTTCACTTATATTTTAATGCATAAAGTTCATTTTGTTTCAATGCATAAAATTTATTTTGTTTCAACGCATTAAAAAGAAGTTCATTTGTGTATTTCAATTGAGATGCAATACACTTTGTATTGTAACAATTTTGTGATCAGTTTCAAATTTTTTAAATGAGTAACGTCAGTGTTGATTTCTTAATGCATGGTAGCTTCTAAGAAAATTAAAGACACGCATGTCTTGCCCATGTGTTTGAAAGTAAGTCTGCTTTAATGGTGTTGTGTTGCATGATTCATCGTTGCTTTTCTCTTGCTGTATTTTGGAGGGGTATATGTATTTGTGTTTATCGAAATTCGCGGTATTTTTGTTGTTGTGAGTCTAGATTTCGTCATTGCACAATTGCGGTGTAAATTCATTCGTTGTGGGTTCT
Organism: Vandiemenella viatica; assembly: GCA_031002005.1. Lineage (NCBI taxonomy): Eukaryota > Metazoa > Arthropoda > Insecta > Orthoptera > Morabidae > Vandiemenella > Vandiemenella viatica. The sequence continues at coordinate 205,857,281 of CM061921.1, read as the reverse complement.
TATGAAGCTGCGATCCCGTACAATAAAAGGTTTCGATATGGATGATATGGATGATCAGTCTGATAAGCAAAACTCTCTCGAAATCATGAACGATTCGATTCAGTTAGCGGAACAACGCGAAATATCGGATGCACGGGAGGGGAACGTAATTTCTGAAGTTCCGACCCACTCATATAGTTCGCAGTCTACTTTGTCGCCACAGGAAGATATGGAAAATTTTCCGTCTCCTGTAGGTGAGATGACACAGAATACGCCCGCACATTCAGAACAGACGCAACAAATGACACAAATTCCTGTAGAAGCACCACCCCTCTCATCACAGCAAATGTTCAACATGTTGTTGACTGCAATATTGCAATCGAGGCAACAACTAAAGCAGGATTTAAGCCAACAATTAAGCCTGCAATTTAATTCAATAAAAGAGGACAATAAGAGATATTGGGATTCGCTTAAGCAGAGTTTTGATGTACGGTTTGATTCGCAAGCTACGATTTCAACAAATTTGGACGGGAAATTATCCACCTTCCATTCTGAGTCACAAAAACACACAGAAGTATCTGCCGCGATTACCGATGAATGGATCGAAATTGCACAAGTAGAGCCAACCCAAAATACAGACCAACAGCTGGTAAACTCTGAGGAATGCGGGCATTCCACCATTACGTCTGTCGATTGTATGGTCGAAGCAGTTCCGGAAATACAAATTTTCAATCGGACACTGCTCGAAGACGTGACAGTGACGCGGCAGATTACTGAGCATAGTGTCAGCAAAAGCGTTGATACAGTGCAAAAGTCACTGCAGATCGCAGTTGTGAGTACGGAATGCGTCTGGTCAGACGCGCAGTTCCGGAAAACTTGTGTAAAGCGTTTCGGTTTGAGTATCCATGGAACAGAAAGGCATGATAGCATATACACCGCCATGATCGAAAAGCAACGGGAAATTTTTCTGTGCCCGTTCAGGTCAAAAGACAAGTATTTTGCTGCAGAAACTAAATTCTGGCGGATCAATGAAATCAGCTGGAAGGGAAGACAGACGAGAATGTTATGTAAGCCAGGTACCTGGTCGTCAGCTGAGCCCATTAGCAAGGCTAAGGGATCCGCTAGCACAATGCGTGTTCCGAGAATTTTGTTAGGGAACGCAGATGTTGGACTTAGGGTCATCACTGAGTGCCAAACGTTTCTCGCCTCGCATCAGCGTTTTATCGCATTCAATAAATATGCGATGAGCGTGTATTCCGAAAGGAATTATGTGATAAAAAGAATCCATGGACGTCTCAAATTCGCCTTGTAGGCATTGTTCAACAAGTTGTGTAGCGTGCCAAATACGATGATGAAAAGAATGACTATTAAATTGTCAGATATGGATCATAAAAAAAAAAAAAAAAAAAAAAAAAAAAATGTACAGTACAGTATACATTCTTTAAGGTTAGATGCCTTACCGAAATTAATGATGCTTGAAAAACGCCGATGCCAGTTCCGCTAGTCTAAACCGTCTGTGTTGCTGGAAAGATTAGATAAAACGTAAAATCAAACAAAATTCAAGTTGCACTTATAGTTAAAGCTACTTAGGATATTTCCATATTCGGAATTTTAATGCTTATTTCACTATTCCGAACCTTATATTTTGTCCACGTGAAATATTAATAGTCACTTTTGACTTTCACGCTGTTAAATGGACATGATTTGATAAAAATCCTGAAATATTAAATGTTTTCCTGAGCCAGATAAATTGATACGCACCCGCGGAAAATGAAGCGCCATTAGCAAACACAATTTCTTGTCTTCGCAATCACAATGAATCTGACAGCGATACAAATATTGTGATATGCTTTCTAAGATGTATTCTGTGACATAAACGAAAAGGGTTTCAACATTTTGTGATGCATGAGTTCGATGTAACGTTTTACCTTAGGTAGTTGCATTCTATCTTTTCTGAGCAGAAGTGTACAGCGAGCGTAATATCGCTTTGTCTGTGTTGATCGAAGATCGCAAGTTATCTCGTCAACGAACTTTACTTCTTTGTTTGTGTGTATCTGTAAAGGGTGGCTAACGTGCCATAGATAATGCCCTATAGAACACGAAACCTTGCCAGAAAGATTTGTTTAAATTGGGTTGGTCATCACAGAAATTAGGAATCTTAAGTTGGATTACAGATATAAAGGAGAGTTTTCACAATACCTTGCTGTTATTTTGCTAACGATAGAGGGAGGTCGAAGAGCAAAAAGTTAAAGGCGACTGCGTTTGTAAAGGCTAAAGGGGAAAAACTTTATTTACGGGATATATTCAATAATTCAGCTAACTTTGCAAGTTAAGGTAATTATATTTGATGCTAACTTCAATTAAAAGGGAATTTTGTATATGATAATTGCACAGATGGTGAAGACGTGAACAATAAGATTATTGGTGATATCGAAGTTTTTCATGCTATATCATTTCATACTAAGTAACGGTATCGAGGGAGCTGGGGACAGTTACCCTCGAACAGCTGAGCTCATTAGTGCAGGTAAGCAGTGGCTCAACCGGCAGTTTCCGAGAATTAGCAGGTAGCGAATACCCCAGGATGAATGAGAAGGGAAACAAGTCGTTCACGCCTCGTTCTAGCGGTATTTCGCGTACCCTTACTGTAAATTGTATAGTATTCCGTAAATTAGATTAAAACTATTGTTGGACAGCACATGTTTTGCTCAGAATTGTGTGCACTCAACGAAAATAATTTCAAGGTTTATATTGTTGCTTTATATAGATTTGTAGTATTCTGCTAGCGTGAAATCACGAAATTGCTTTGTATTGGCAAACGGAAAACCTGAGAGCGAACCGTTCTGTGCACAAAGCTTACGACCTTTTCATACAAGCTAAAGAAGCATAAGTGTATAACACGGGCACATCTCTCTGAAATGCTTATTGAATTAACCGTCGGTCATGATGAAAATCACGTCACCGAATCCGACTAAACTATTCCGTTGTTTTGAGATTAAAACCGCGCAATGTAATGAGATATTTTACGCTCACCTCTAGCATCTTTATGGATGTTTGTTGAAGGCAGAATTATTTTTATGCACATGAGTAAAACATCACGCTAAATTGTAAATACAATGTATAGTTCAACCACTTTCTGCATAAGTGTTCTGACAATGTTTTGGTTTTATTAATGTGTTTCATTTTAGTGATTTAATGATAAGATTTGATACAAGATATTTTCAAGATTATTATTATTTAAACATGTATGTAAATAATTTCTTTTCATGTATATTTTAGTATTGTGTTTAATATAACTTTGTATTTGGGAAGGCTACTGAATTCACGTGCTTCTGTTTGTAAAGAATTGTAAGACGGCCAAAAGGACATATGCTCCCGTTATATATTCACCTTACAAGGCAGGAATACCCGATGGTTATTGGAATCACATTTAAAATTAATGTAATTATAAAAATGCTTAAGTTTTTGTTGAGTCACAATGGAGATAGAATTAGGTAGTTAAAAATAAAATTATTGTACCATAATTTCATTTTTCACCAACGGCCGGCCATATTGTAACGAACCGCGCTGTCGCCACGTTACAAGGTGCATTTTTATTATATATGTAATAATATAAGAGTAATTTACATAAATCTTGGCGACCACGCGAATAATTTTTGTTGTAATTTTATAAAGTACGCAAGATTCCAAGTGAGGACTGTAATGAAATGGTGAACTTATACAGTGTATCGTAGCAAAGCGAATATTCAAGAATTATTGAGCTATGTAGGCTTGAAGCTAATCTTGGTGTTCCCGAGCCTTGGCGACAAAAAGTCGCGGATTTGGGATTTGCCAGACCACACACCCTGCTCCCTGGGGATGGGTCACTCACCGAGCGGGAAAAGCCTGCCGTCCGAAACCCGAATGTTCTCTCGCCCCGGCGATCTTAGCCGAATATGTCCGACCTCGGTTGGATTCTTTGGCCAAATCACATATCGAGGATATCACGTGACATTAGGTGCCGACCTGAAGGTCCAATCAAAATGAGCGTATAACTCAAAATCCTGGGAATTTTTGTTGTATGTGAGCTTCGAGACTACAAATGGGCGGAGCAAGAAGTTTCCTCGTGGACCGAAGAGCGAGGAGCTGACATTCTAGATTCTAACTTCGATCGCACCAGTCTGAGGTTGACTTGGAAAGTTGACTTCTGTTCCGCTAACCGCAGCTTGCCTTGCTGGAGCAAGGTTATCACCGCAACACAGCCGGTAATGCGATGATGCGCATTGCCAGACCAGAGATGCCTATAGCCGACTTGTGAGATAATCTCACATATCGTGGGTCCGCTACACTCATCACAGACATCAGACGCAGAACTACAATGGTAATTTATTACGACCAAGCCATGTGATTGTGCATTCCGTGAAACAGAACCCCGTAAGCGACTTTGAGAGGATAGGTCCATGTTCTCACTTTGTAATTGTAAAAACCCCTGAGCTAGCGGCATAATTTGCCAGAACTAGTTATTTTCGAATGATATATTGTTCATTCTGGCGCCCATGATTTTCTTTTTAACTGTAAGTCACAGTATTATGATGCCTTTGTCTGAGGTAGTCATAACTTGTATTTTTCATTGTTTCCAGTTGTCATTATTTCTTGCATTTTGATTCTGAGATATTTAAAAGTAAATATACAATTGTTTGCTTGCCATGACGGCTAATTGTAACTCTGAGCGTTGCTTTTATGATTTTGCCAATTGTGTTAATGTTAACGGTAAATTCGCTCAGACTTGTAATCGCCAGTGATAAGAAATAAATGTCATATTGTGACAATTTTTCCTAAATTCCAACCAACGTCGAGATTCTTGCTAAATTAATAAATTTCCAATCCTTCATATAAATTAAAATTAAAAATCCACAATTATTAATCATAAAGGTATGAAAGATAATTGTAACGTGGTTTGCCCACCAAGGCACACACCACAATGTAGCTAGGATGCCAGCTTTATTCTCATCGGTTTCAGGTCCTTCTGAAGGCATGCACGATACTGATCCACCCAGGTTTTTGCAATTTGCAGAATCAGTGAGTCATGGAGATTTTATCAGGTGCAGGCTTGGAAGAGGAATTAGCTGATTGTGAGTACATTATACCTGTACTTTATATTTTTAATTACCTTTTTTATGTCATGTTTTTAACCTATGCTTATTTTTATAGATATGGCACAGTATGATAGTTTACTACCACATGTGTCTATGACTGGGAACAAGAATTAATTAATAGTGAGTACAATAGACATAAAAATGTGTTTAATGTTTTGACCTAAATTAT